>UELV01168449.1:0-16352 GCA_900490015.1 Megastigmus stigmatizans | reverse complement strand
GCATTGAAGGAGAAACGGCCACAGTATCAAGAGAGACACGATAAAGTTATCCTGCAACATGACAATGCTCGGCCACATGTCGCAAAACCCGTCAAGACATACTTAGAAACCCTAAAATGGGAAGTCTTACCCCACCCGCCGTACTCTCCAGACATTGCTCCTTCCGACTACCATTTGTTCCGATCGATGGCACATGGCCTAGCTGAGCAGCATTTCCATTCTTATGAAGAAGTCAAAGAATGGATCCATTTGTGGATCGCCTCAAAAGACGC
Organism: Megastigmus stigmatizans; assembly: GCA_900490015.1. NCBI lineage: Eukaryota > Metazoa > Arthropoda > Insecta > Hymenoptera > Megastigmidae > Megastigmus > Megastigmus stigmatizans. The sequence goes on along the minus strand of UELV01168449.1, from coordinate 16,080 downwards.
ATCGTTTTTTCGAGATGGTATCCGACAATTGCCCGAAAGATGGCAAAAAGTAGTGGCTAGTGACGGACAGTACTTTGAATCATAAACAGCTAATCACTTTTTCAGAATAAAGCCTCAAATTTTCGAAAAAATCGGCGGAAGCAAAGTTGTGCACCTAATATTTTCTTTACTTCTAAAATATTTAGTATTATTAAACAGCTTTAAGTTTATTAACTACCAAAGAGGTCTTTAAACTTACTATTATCGAACAGCTGTACATTTATTTAACTTATACAAAGAGAATCAGATAGAAAGCCCTCAAAAATAAAAAGATTGGTTTAAATATGATCACACGGTATTTTTTATAGATTGCATTATTAGTTTTTAAGCTTTCGTTCTTATTTAAGGATGAATTTATCTTTTATTTTATTACTGGATTATAAAATGTTTTATAGTTTTTAAAAACTTTACTATAAACTAGCAAAAATGAGAAATTGCTTTATATCATGTTGTAACGCTGGCACACCGCGAGACCGCTAGGCGGCTACGCGAGCGCGAGCGCGTGCTAAACCGCTCTCGCGCACCAAGAAAAGTGTTCCTTCAGTTATATAGGAGACCCATATACCGAGCATAGGTACGCTCCACCAAGTCGAAGGCTACTGTTAAGAGCCTGTGGAAGACCCTAATGTCGGACTTGACGTTGCGCCATAATGCTTCTGGCAGGACGAGACCTCCAGTCGCCACACACAGATAGAGGGCGCATCGTTCCCCTCTACCTTTACACAAAAGCATAGAAAAGCGTTAAATGTGAACGCTCATCACCAACCACCACACACCTGAAAAGGGTAGTAGCAATACTACTGCCCCTCCGTACCCGAGCCGCCACCGTCCTATTACCAACATTACAGGACTCTGTCCTACCGACCGTACCGTCATACACCGGAATCGATACAGCTCTCTGAGCTCCGAATCCCGGCCTTAAAGGCACACCTGTGGTGGGTGGTACCGAGCGGGTTAAGGGATCAGCCCTCGATTAAGCGTGATCGAGGACTGATTACCGACCGACATTATATATATTATACTATTCGTCTAATTAGCCTTAAGCACACACACGTTTAGATACATACTTAACCTTTGTTCTCTACACTATTAACCCTAGATAAGTCTAATAGTTTTAAGTAACAGCCAACTGACAGTAGGCTTTCATTTACAGCATTACCAACCGAGCCGATCCAGAAGCGACTGATAAGAAAATATACGATAAATACAAGACAGAATATAACTTCGACGTGGGAGATCTAGTATATATCGAAAACGGGAACCGACTAAACCGAAAAGAATTGGATGTATTAAGAATGGGACCGTACGAAATTTTAGAGAAGATATCAAACTCAATGTATAAAATTGACATAGGTTACAAAAAATCAGAATCAAATTTATTCCATATCTCAAAACTCACCCCATCTCCAACATAATTAGTTAGTAATTTATACGATTTTGTATAAATGATATACTTTGTACCAAAATTTTTGTACCAAAAATTTTCGCTGGGGGGTGGAGATGTAAGGAAAATATCCTTAATCTGTTTGAATTACGCGCGCAGTTAGGACAGTAGGTGCGTGATTAGATCGGTAAGTTAGATACCTGAATATACAGGCAAATTAATAAAATCGCACGTGGCAATTAGTACGCTTGATTAAGCCATGTTGAATACAATGAAATAATTTTATAAAAGTAATCTAACGAAAGATAGTGTAAATAATAACATTGAATGTTGTTTCTTTGTAATTTACAGGTAGGATTAGTAATTATATTAAGTATCTGAATGTATTTTTTTAATAAAACAATAAAATCTTTATTATTTACAGAGAACAAATTCTTGTATTATTCACTCATTATATGCTCATTTAAACGGTGTACGTTGCCTGAATGATAACAGTGAAGTTTTTAGATAACACTGTTTCAGGGAGAGTGTGCTGACTCCTTCCTTTCCTTACCAGGGAAGACGAACATTAACAGATAGATCAGGGGTTTCACCGCCACTTCCATGCACACTCTCAATTGCGTTTGCTACGTCTGTTTTCAAAGAAGTAAGTTCTCAGCATACAGACTTGCAATTTTTTTAGATTACGACCTTCCTCTCACGTGTGCGGCCGGTAAACGTTTTCACAACTTAGTATTTCGTGCGCTACTTAGTATGTCATCATGGTTTTATTTTGTATTTTATTTTTATTCGTGCCTACCGAAATATAATGAATATAGGGCATATCTTATACTAATATAATAAAGAGACAGCGTTTGTTTGTATGGGTATAAAAATTTCAAAAACTACTTAACCGATTACAACAAAATTTTGATAAGATACATTTTTGACATCGTGGGGTAACATAAGCTAGGTTGTGTATTAAAATATATCATAAATTATTAAAAAAATAAATCAGGGACTACTTTACATACGCGTAGCGTAGTAATATAGGGGAACAACAGCGTGCGACAGTCGGCCGGCGGAGTACTCGCGCAGTCGCGCACTGCCAGGAAAGCAGAGTCTAGCGTCTGTCACCAGACGGCGACGCACAGCTTTTGGCGAACACGTACCTTAACAATTGCCGCCGAGGATATAAGTAGGAGCGTGAAACCCGCTATGGAGCAAACCGTTTTTGAGTAAAATTTTTTGTACTCAATATATTGAATCTTCTTCAGCGAGTATTCTTACTGGCGGTTTCATTTTTAAAATATATTATTTATTTGTGGACATTTTTTAAAATGCCTAAAACAAATTTAGTGGTGGTAGAACATCCCACTCTACTTTTAAACTGCCGTTAAACGTGTTATGTGAACAAGAGTCTGTTTATTTAATACGTAAGAATGTTCCTCTTGGGAAAATCTTACAAGATGCTTAACCAATTGTTTGGGACGAATGCACTATGAGTCACCGTGCTCATATTGATGCAATTAACCGTACGTTGAAAGGTATCAGATCTTCCACTAAATTAATGGGTGGTCTAACTTTAGTTTTTACCGAAGATTTCCGCCAAACATTACCTGTAATTAAAAAAGAGGGACTCGAGCCGACATTACAAAATCATGTCTTAAATCGTGACCAATTTGGAATTTTATATACGCATTAAATTTACAAACTAATATAAGAGTTCACCTTAGAGGAGACAATGCTGAATTTCTAGCGCGGGCGAAGCCGCGACGGGGGGTGCTAGTATAAATATATTTATATAATAAATATATAAATAACTGATAAGAATCTCTTCAACATTGAGCGCCGTCGTTGTTAGACAAGAGGTATTTAATAAACATCGCGATTTTCGTGTGAGACGCAATAGCTTGCTTTCGACGGAAATATCTATGAATGTGTATAAACGGTTGAAATATCAGATGATATTCAATTAGAAGATGCCTCAGATGGAATTTATAAAAGTGTTATACCTGAAAATATTAATTTACACGAAGCTGATCGTATTCAATCTGAGATAGTTCCATGGCTTCAAGCTATCGATGTAATTAACGAGTTCACTTATGAAGGTTATTTTACAATGGCATTTCCAGCATTATTTCCATTTCCATTTCCATTATAACATTTGTGAAATACCTTCTCGTATATCTTCTCGTTCTATATTAGTAATGTACATGATAAAACCTTCAATAACGCTGTCTGTATTATGTCTGAAAATGCTGATATTGCTGAGATACTGATCCCTTATGCAGCTAGTGTTGCCAACTCGTCGTCTGATGACAGGTGTATTTTTATTTTTTAATTGCACTTTAAAAAGTGAGTGTAGTGCTTAGTGTTTTTAATATATTTTTTTTAAACTCATGAGTTTAGAGTAGAGTTATTCAATTCGATCCCTTGTGTAATATTAATTTAGGTCACATATTATGTATTTCAAAAGTGTCATCAGATGTAGCCGATATTTTACTTTGCTCCAGATACATATGATCGTCCAGGTAACTGTAGTCGGATACTCTTCTTTCTCTTCTCGACTTCAAAGTACTGGTTTGTGTCTTGCGATCAACAATTATGAAAACTGTCTTGTCATCACTTGTCCCCTTATTCACTCGATAATAGACTGCCCATTTATAATGAAAAACTTCTCCATAGGTTTTCGAAGCCTGGATTATCTATCTTTGAAATTGGTTACAGTAATATATGTTACAAATTGGTTACAGTACGTTACAGAATGCACTAAAAAATCAACTACATCTGATGACTTGAGGTTATGAAGACCAAATGTCCGGATGAAAACTACAAATGCTTTCTGTTTAGAAGAAAAAACAATAAATATTATCAATGTACAGCAGAAGATAATTATTTATCAAATTTTGCTGACAACTTTTATTTATTTTAGATATTTTTGAATGATACAGCTGAACAGAGCAGACTGAAGAATCAGATCATCAAATTTATGAGAGAAATTGTTTGCTTATGGACCAGGAAAGTGATAAAAAAGGATTATCTCGTAGTTATTTTGATTTTTTATTATTACATGTGCTTTTTTAAATTAAAAGTTGATACATTTAAAGAAAAGTCCAAAAGAAAAATTACGAACCATAATATTGAAGAATATGTATAAAAAAAGAACAAAAATGAGAAAAAAAGTGAAATATGAATAAAATATATATTTCACTTTCTATCACTCTTATTATTTGAGTATTAAAATACCATAAATTGGAAAAAAGTACATGCAAATCCATCAAGATTTGACTTTAGAACAATACGGTAATCTGATTTTTGAACCAAGGTACTCTATTGTAGGTATCTAAAAATTGCGTTAGTATAACTAAGTCTAACTCGGTTTAAAATAAAGGTATAAGTATCACCTTTTAGTAAAAAAAGTACATTTTTAAATTTTGTAATAAAGGTAAATTGTTAATAACAAATTATGTATGTTTTTTTTTCTACAGGTCCAATACCAGCTTGTCCTCTTAAATTACCGCGAGTTTTTATTTACGAGTAATTTCTGCCTTTTTCCTTAACTTAAGAACTATACGCTGCCGCCATGGTTATGCGACGTATTTTTCCGCATGAGTTATGTTAGTAGTCGTGAGGGAACCCGATTGTAAGTGATGGAACACACATAAACACACACACAACGAAATAAATAAGGTACGTAGTTTAAGATTCTTTTTATTGACATACGTCTTTACAACTTCGATGTCCGACAGAGAGTAACCCATCACCGGTGCGAGGGTGGTATTATATCACCGGTGAGGTGGTGGTATATAGAGAGGAGCGTAAGTCAATAGAATATCAGTATTATAATATAATATATTATATGATATTCTATTTCTTTTCTATAGTCTTTCTCATCTGAATTTATAATTTAGCATTTCGTTACATGTCGCCCTTAACATGTGTCTATTTTTAGGAAAAAAGGTAGGAGATGGTAAGCCTGTGCGAGAATATTTCACTTGCTTACAAGCCATCATTAAGAAATTGGATACGCAGACTGAAGTACAGCAGTAGATAGACCTGCTGCACTGCAACATGCAGCCAGAAATTCAGGCCATGATTTCTTGAGAGGGGATTCAAGATATTGAGTCCCTTATAGAAAAATTAAAGGATGCTGAGTTAACTCGGGAAAGGAGGCGTGCATTTAAGCCTCCTCCGGCACTAGAAGATTTCTATCTGCCGGACCTGACCTTTGAAACGAAGTCAAAGGGCGAAATGGTTAGTTACCGACCACAAACAGTGAAACAGAAGGTTCAAAAGAGTCGCCAGTATCCGCGGTTGACAAGGTCGAGGGCTCGGAGGTGAACTACTTGCTGCTGGAAGAGCTCAAGAAGCTGAACGCTTTATGCAATGAAATGAAAGGCGAAATGGAACAGCAGCAGCTAGAGAAGACCCTATATAATAATGGCTTGCCACGGAATAATGGCAACTTTAAAAAACGTTGGAATACTAACGAGAAACAAGAATCTAAGTCTCAGTCACGCTCGTCTCAGTATCAGGGACAAGAAAGCGATCAGCGCGGCTCCAAGTCGTCAAATGATCGAAATGGATAAAAGGGCGAGTTTTGCAAAAATTGCAATCGATCTGGCCACGAAACCATGGGCTGTAAAATCTTAAGGGAAACGAGAAATGAGGTCAGTAGATGAGATCCTCCTTACCTGCACAGCAGAGCAGATCTCGTAGAAGGAAGCGCCAATTAATAGCTCTGCCAAGACGCAATCGCACAATAGCTCACTTGTCCGTGTTAGATCTGTGCACGCTGGTGGCTGGCTATAGAAATAGCAGGTTTTAAGCTACGTGCGCTCTATGATTCCGGTAAATCACGCACGATCATGGGATCTATAGGCTTGCAAATCGTCAGTGCATGCGGAGCTGAAGTAACTCCGTATGAAGGCTTAGAAACAATGATTCGGTTATTTCAGGTTATGTCACATTGCCATTCGAGATCTTGGAGTGTAAAAAGAAGCTGAAAGTAGCTATCATGTCTGATTTCAATGCTGACTGCTATCTTGGGGAAAACTTTATTCGCTCGTACAAAGCTATTCACAATCCCGAGGACAACAGTATGTGTTTGAATGTGGCAGATAAGAAAATCACGTTAGAAGTAGCCAGTGTATCAACGGTGGACGCTACACTAAGAGAAAAACAAGTTGTGGTTACTGCGCATTATCTGGTTACACCAGCTGGAGTAGTCTCCAGTACACACTACCGAATATTACTGTACAGGCTACCGAACTTGTCGGTTGCCTATACTGTACATTTGTCCGGTAGGACGAACTGGGTACATACAGTTGGGGTTAACGAACTGTGATTCAGCTCTTTAATTTGATAATATCGTGTGACAACTTTTAACAATTTACTTATAATTACAAAAATTTTTGGTATCATAAAGGAGAATTGACATTTTGTTATTTATCAATAGGTATACTTCCTAAAGCTGCATATTTGGAGGTTAGAATTCCTTTTTCACTTCTATCTCGCGAACTGCTCTAACAACAAGGATTAAAGTTTTTGGCATTCTTAGAAGGAATTGACTTTTCGATATATATAGGTAAACTTCTTAAGAAATTTCTCGTTTTGTGAGGTTAGAATTCGTTTTTCGCATTTATGTCGGGACCTGTTGCAGCTACAGCGTAACGGATAAAAGTTCTTCGTTTCCTAAATGAGGATTGCCAATAGATATACTTATTACAATTATATTTTTTGAGGTTAGGTTTCCTTGTTTACTTTTATATCGAATATCTGATTCCTCCTAGAAATACCAAAAATTTGAACTGTTTCACTACGACAGTTTCTGAAATAAATACGATCAAGGAAACAACCTCAAAAAATGCAGTTTTAATATGAATGCCTAACGGTAGCGAAAGAGAAGTCATCCTCTTTTAGGAAACGTCGAATTTTTCTGTATTACACTCTAACTTCATCAGCTTTCGATATAAATCAAAAAACGAATTCTAACCTCAAAAAATGCGATTCTTAAGAATTTTACTTATATTATACTTACCGTAAAGACGCGATTCCTCTTAGGAATGTCAAATATTTGGTCTTTTTGGCTAGCGCAGTTCTCGAAATATAAGTGAAAAATGAATTCTAACCTCAAAATATGCTGAAAACTGATAAAATAGGTATTGAATTAATATAGTACTAAGCCTAAAAAGATTCGAAACGTCAATACTTCATAAAAAAATATTTTTATATAATCACAAAAAAAAAAAAAATTTATACTATATTTTAAAACATGTTATCTTGCGCTAAAGAAAAAAAGTTATCCATAACTGTAGAATCCGATTAGCTCTACTGAATAACACTCCGGTAGACCGTACTGGACTTTGCCAGATAACTGTTACCGGACAAACAAAGTGCGCCTTACTCCATACAGAAGCACTCCGATACAGGGTACCGGAGTTTCCAGTAACCACAATTTCTCATGCCCACTATTGCATTGGCAATGGCTGATCCGCAACAGTTGGCTCAACTGCAACACCTGTTAGATCAGATTCTGCCGTCTGATCCAGAACCTGGTTGAACATAAAATAGATGTCGGCACCCCTCGTCCCACTAAGCATCATTATTAGCCAATCTCGCAGAAAATTGAAGAAGAAATACACAAGCAAGTGAGCGAAATGCTCGAGACTGGAGTTGTAAGCCTGTAGATATGGTGCGGAAATTGAACGGCAAGTATCAATTTTGCATCGATTTCAGAAAGGTTAATGCGTACTTTGTGAATTGGGTATATCTATTGCATTATTTGGATAACATTATGCCCAAACAACAGAAGGAATGATAAATATCCACATTGAGTTTGAGTAGTGCTTACCATCAAATTGCTCTTAGAGCAAAATCGAGACCAATTACGGTGTTTATAGTGCCGGCACTGGGACTATATCAATTGTCACGCTTTCCATACGGTCTGTGTCAGGCAGGTTCCACATTTCTACGCCTGACCGACTGTTATCGGTTTGATGATGGAGCCGTTCGCATACTCATATCTCGATGACACTATTATAGTCACAAAAACATTTGAGGAGCATTTAAACCGGCTCGAGCAGATCCTACTTGAGGGGCGTTGGTGCCCTCGTCTAGCAGCTCTTCTGATGATGGCGCCGCACTCTCTGGCAGAGCGGCGGCGCCCTGTTCTGCTATTTCCATGACAGGTTGTGGAGCGGTCGAATAAGGGTGGCGTAGCTCCTGCCTCGCCCTATCCCTTAGCAATGGGACCAACTTCCGATCTACCTCCGAAATCGAAACCGAGGAAGCCGCTTCCCCGGCCTCAACAACCAAACTCTCGAAGAATTGAGCGCACATGTGCATAAAAGCGTCCTTATCCATCCTGAAAAGCAAGCAAAGAGGAAAAATGAGAGGGATTTACGAACGCGTGACACACGTTCAATGCAGAGAGAGATTTGTCGGATCTACGACGACTACGCGTTTTCGCGAGCCCATCGGTCGACCAGGCTGTAGCTTCGTAACCTTATTTGACGACACAGCCTTCTCAGTACGAACGCCCGCTCGCTTTACAACTTTTCTGGCTTTCCGAGGCCTTCTACGGGGCCTCGAAATTTTAAGCAGGCAGGCAGCCGCTACACCTCCCGGTAGAGTGATGATATCCTTCGTGCGCGATACGCTCGCTCGTGTCCGACATATGCTCTACTGAGACATAATCTCTTCCGCGACATATGCTTTAAGCTGCTCTATATGGATGAGTCTAATCAACTTTCCGTCCATATCCTTAACCCATTAACGACCAAGACCCCGAATTTTCAACATCTTTTTCAAGGCTTCTTTTCAACTAAAAAGAAGGTTTGGAAAAATTTCGGAAAGATCTTACCCGGCGTATTTTGATCTGTTCTTTCGAATCGTGAGACTTATTTTTTACTAAAACACTCTTGAAAAAAAATATGGCGTGTTTTTCACGAAATTCGTCATCCTCCTACGTGCGTTGTAATAAGTCGCTTGTCAGTTGTGCGATTCCTTCGACTTGCGGCTCGACACAGAACGTAAATTGACGAGCTCATGGACTTCACTTTTCCATTCGTCCAGAATCGCGTCCTGCTTTTTAGCTAGAGCTACCAACTTTCGATCTCTTTGAACTATCAACGGAGGCAACGGCTGTCTTCCATAATTCAACAGGACTCGTACCCACTGCGCTATGCACTGCTGTATTAAACGCAAAGACGAGCTCGGGTAAATTCTCATCCCAAGTTCGATGACTTTCCTCGATGAAAGCCACGAGCATTATCTTTAAAGAGCGATTTACCCTCTCGACAGGATTCGCCTGTGGATGATAAGGCGGCACCGTACTATGATGTACTTCTTTTTTCACGAAAAAGCTATCTACGGTTCTTGAACTCCGTGCCATTATCTGAGAGATAAAACTTCAGGAACTCCATATCTCATAAATAGACGCGTTCTGAGTTACTTTAGGAGTGACTTGGCATTGACTTTGCGGATGGGTATCATGGTGTACCCATCGTGTGATCAATCCTGGAAAACAAGAATAAATTCATAACTCTGAACAGATTTTGGCAAAGCTTCATCAGGCTTATAGAAGTACAAATGACCTCCGATGACCTTAGAATGAGGATCACCAGTCAGACCTTCATTTACCTTCTGTAGATACCGCAAGTACCATTGATCTTGGTTTTCTTCTCCCCATGATAGTGCCGTAACGACGTCTCATCCTCGTACATACGAGATAGAGCATCAGGTACATTGTTGAGAGCACCTTTCCTATACTCGACAGTATACATGTGCCCCTGTAATTCCAATGTCCATCGAGTAAGTCTGTCTGTTGGGTTGTGCAAACTGCTTAAACAACGTAGGCTGCTATGGTCTGTTATTAATTTAAACTCATAGCCCTGTATGTACGGCCTAAATTCCTTTATCGCCTATACTACAGCGAGATACTCTCGTTCAGTCACACTGTAATTTCTCTCTGCCTGAGACAGAGTCCGGCTTGCGAACTCGAGCACTCGCTTTTCTCTATCAAATATCTGGAGAAGCACTGCTCCTAACCCTGTATCGCTAGCATCAGTTTGCACAGCAAACTGTACATCAAAGCGAGGACGTTGCAATACAGGTGCAGTTACGATAAACGCTTTAACTTGGTCAAAAGCAGCTTGTTGCTCATCGAGCCACTCATATTTCCTAGCTTTCTTAGTCAGTTGTGTGAGTGGCTCTGCGATCGTGGAAAAATCTCTTACAATTAGAAATTTCCTATACCACGACGTCATGCCCAAGAAACTGCGCAGCTGTTTCGAGTTTCTTGATGCCGGGTATTTCATAATCGGCCCGATGCAGAAAACATCCGTCTCTGTTCACTATTACTCCGAGATATTTTGCCTCTTACTGACAAAATACACTGTTCTCCCGGTTAATAGTGAGATCTGCCTCATCTACTCGCTTAAGCACTTACTCAAGCTTAGCCAAATGCTCTACAAAACTTTCAGTCGCAATGATAATATCATCAATATAATTGAAGGCATATAGCTCGAGCTCTGATCCAATCACTCTGTCAATGAGTCTTTCGAAGGACGCTTCAGCTTGACATAGGCCAAATGGCATCCTCTTATACTGATCAAGTCCATGCCTGGCACCTCCTTCAGAGGAATCTGATAATATGCGCTGCTCAGATCCAGCGTAGATATATATCTAGCTGACTGAAGCTTGCGCAATATCTGATCCATAAACGGCAACGGACATGCATTGGGCTTCGATACTGCATTGACTTTTCTAAAATCTATGCATATGCGATATTTGACGTTACTCTTCTTCACCATCACGATAGGGCTTGACCAACCGCTATCAGATCGCTTGATCACTCCAGCCTCTAGCAACTCGTGCACTTGGCGGTGCATTTCTTCTTCAATCTTCTTTGATACAAGATAATGCGTCTGCAAGATGAGCTGACATCTATCTCGTGTTCAACCCAGGACGTACACCTACGAATATCCTCAGGTGCCCTAATAGTCCGATCAAGCACCTCTTCAACTCGCTCTCGCTCAGCTGACTCAATATAAGTGAGTCCTACGGCAGAAATAGCTGCGACTCGTCTCTCGATATGTCCAGCCATTTCGAGATCAACATAATTATTTTCATCTTTGAAAAATAATTGATTTCTGCAGGGATCCAGCATTGCTTTGAATAAGCGATTAAAGTTGACTCCAACATAACAATCGGAGTCTACCTCGGGCATTAAAGACACAGTTACATCTCGACGGATCCCAGCAATCTCGAATGATAGACTCACATAACCAACAATGGACGAGTAATGGCAATTAACCATTCTGGTCCCTCTGTCGTAACTAGGTTAAAACTCTCTATTACACGCACTGGCAATCTGTAATCTCACAGATCCCATTACCATACAAGTTTTCCATTTATCACGACCATTTCTATACCAAATGGCCACAACACCTGTGAGTAATTCTGAACTACAGAAAGCATACAAGCTAAAAGAGGCGGACCTCCTACAAGGCATACCAGAGCTTCTGCGTAACGAACCGCTCGAATGGCATCGCAACAATCACCACACTTGGGATTCTTGGGCCGATTTTATCGCGGAACTAAAATCAAACTTCCTACCCATAGACAAGGAAGACAACCTGAAGGAGGATATCTTTAACCGCGAACAAGGCGCAGACGAAAATATCCGCTCCTTCGTCACCCACCTCCAAACGCTAATCAAACGGAAAGTCGGCCGTACCGATGTACAGCAACTAGATCGCATGTACAAAAATATGAAGCCCGACTACCAGCTCCACTTCGGAAGAGACGACATACACTCGATCGCAGAGCTCGTACGGAAAGGCGAACGATTCGAACAACTGACCCGACGCAGAAACAACGAAAACATCTACACAATAACACGCAACAACCAGAATATGTTGCTAGCAACAGCTGACACACCGTACAGCCGAGAAGGATGCTGCTGGAGGTGCAAACGAGCCGGACACAGCCGTCGTGAATGCAAAAATCCCGGAAAAATTTTTTGCTCATACTGCGACAAGGATAATATCCTCACCATCAAATGCACATGACACAGGCCGGGAAACGCGTACGCGGGCGGGTTGCAAGGAAGTGGGACTCAGCCCAAAAATTAAGCGACAACCGCGTCACACTCGTGGTCTGGGTGGCAGAACGTCCAGTAACAGCCCTACTCGACACAGGAGCCGCGTCATCATTCATAAACGAAGGTATTGCAGCAACTTGCCGGTGGCACGGATGGCACACACATACAGAGTACCTGTCCGCAATCATGGCCAACGGTAAAGAAACTGACATAGACAAGAGCTTAGAAGGAATCGTCATTATCATGGACAAAAAAATTAACCACACATTCTTCGTCCTACCTTCGCTACTACATGAAATGATCCTGCGCATGGACATCCTCGACAAAATCGAATACCGAGCGTCGATTTTCGGCGTACCGATATAACCAGCCACCCGAACCAATATACCACCGCCGTCACTACCGCCTCCCACAAAACAAGAATGCGAACTCTGCTCTTCCGAAGGCTTAAAACCGCGAGACGATGCGGAGACAAAGAGGCTAGAAGAATTCCTCCAGACAAAAATAAGCCAATTCAACAACATAAAAGGCCCGAATCCGCTGTCAAAACACCATATCAAACTTCTACACCCAACACCAGTAAAACAACGTTACACACCGCGAATCCCTGTAATCCAGCAGATCATCGACGAAGAAACCGGAAAAATGCTCGAGGAGCAAGTCGTCGAAAAATCTTTTAGTCCGTGGAGCTCGCCCGTCGTCGTCGCACGGAAAAAAAACGGCAAACCGCGTTTCTGCATCGACTACAGACGCGTCAACAAACAATGCGAACGAGACGCATACCCCTTACCCCAGATCAACGCCACCATCGACAAACTACGGGGGGCCAAATACCTGTCAACCATTGACCTGAAAAACGGATACTGGCAAGTGGAACTAACCAATGAAAATAAACCGATCACCGCCTTTACCGTACCCGGCCGCGGCTTACTCCAGTTCCGCGTCCTACCCTTTGGCCTCCACTCCGCACCATCCACATTTCAACGGCTCCTCGATATGGTCATAGGACCGGAACTCAAAGAATTCGCATTCGGCTACCTCGACAATATCATAATCGCCAGTAAAAACTTCGACCAACACCTACAACACCTCGACTTAGTCTTTGACCGGGTACGAACCTCTAACCTAAAGATGAACCTCGAGAAATGCAAGTTCTGCATGGATTCGTTAACGTACCTGGGTCATGTCATCGATAAGAACAGGATTCACACGGACCCACGAAAGGTACAAGCCGTGACCGGAATGGCACCACCATCAAGTCTAAAAGAGCTACGTCGGTTTCTGGGCTCAATATCATGGTATCGCCGCTTCATACCAAATGCATCAACGATAACAACTCCCTTCAACAACCTGCAAAGAAAGTCGGTAAGATGGCACTGGGGAGAAGAACAATAACAGGCATTCGAGTCACTCAAGCGATATCTAGTATCCACCCCCATCCTAGCCTGCCCTGACTTTACAAAACCCTTCGCTCTCCAGACAGACGCCAGCACAACCGGACTGGGCGCATGCTTAACACAGGAGCTCGACGGAACCGATAGCATAAATAATCATTGCTTCTCACTCTTCCAGGTTCGGTGGATGACTTAATGTCAATCCACCCAGCTGGAGAGCACACTATTCGTGTAGCAGGTTCACTAAAGGAGCGCAGTGCTCTTTTAGCTTTCTGCGAGACACTCGAGATATACGTTAATATTATCGTGTATATTTATAATTTATAACCGTCTATCTATTATCAAGCAATGGACAGTAGACAAAGGTTAATCGCTCTCTTTCCAAGAGATTCAGTGGAAAAGTATATTATTTTTCCACCTTATTCGTGGAAAACTCAGTAAAGAGTAACTGGTTCGTTGAGAAAGCGCAATGCTTTCTCAACTAGCAGCGACAGACTTGCTTAACATTAACTTATTAATAATAAGTCCCTTCACGACCGCGCAATGGGTCGTGAAGGAGTTATATTTTTATCCTCTGTATTCGAGGTTTGTCAAGAAGCGTAATGCTTGCTCGACTTACTCGAATACAGCGCTATTAAAAGCGCAGCGTGTTCGCTGGAGAACGCAATGTTCTCCAAGCTAACCGCGAGGAAAAGCACACTTGTTTTATACTCTTCTCGAGTTCGTTGTCGCTTGCAATAAGCGAGCAACTTATCGAGAGAGCCTCGAGGTAGGAAGAAGACAAAAAGAAAAGATATTTGATGGAATTCAGAGTTTATTCATTGGAGAGAGCAGGTATAAGAGTGCGTAATTAATCTGAATTCGGCCGTGTTTATATATTCTTCTCTCGGCTCGATTTCAGCTTCCCTCTCTCCTTGGTTCCTCGTACGTGTGTTCGTGCGTTGATTGTGCGCGCTTGATTAGCCGGAATTCTCAATCTGCTTGCTGGTGTGAGCGCGTGCGTGTGTTTGATTCACACATCTGGCGGTCGAATTCCCTCTCCCTCGCTCGCATTATATTATATGTCGTCTTATCTTCGCTTATATTTCTAATTTACTACGATTCCTATAACGCGACTACCATTATTATTATCACCTATCAATAATCGATTTGTACTACTTTCATATTTAATATTTTTAACTATAATTCAATAAATGTAATTATCTAATAAAGTATAATTAATAATGATTGATTTTATATCTAATTATTATGCAATCAACTGTATTTATTATCATTCTATTTATAACAATTAATTATTTGCATTATTATTGAAATAATATTAGATATGAACAATTAAAATTACTATAATATAAATGCTTATGATAATGACTTTAAATTATGATTTTATTATTAAAATCTTTAAACCATCGATCTATAATATCTGACAAGAGATCTATATTAAATGCAACGAGTTTTATTTTAATAACACTTATGAATGTCACAGGATAAAGCAATTTCTTGCCTATCTGTCTAGATGGTCCAGGAAGCGTATAGCTAAGCTATAACTGCTCCTCTCCTACCTTCTCAGATGGTGTAGAAGTGTTTTTATTAATTTATAAACTACAAAGTTTTCATGCATTAAGATAATGTAAAAAATATTTACTGTGTTAAAATAAAAGTTAATTCTTACTTTTATTTAAAATTATATATATATATTCTTTTTCCTACTCTTCCTTTGGTTGATTGTTCGAAAACGTAATAAATTTAATTGTATAAATTTGAAATGTGAATTGAATGTAAATGTTTTTCTTTTTTTGTTTATTTTTGAAGAACTTAGGTTTGTAAGAAATTATTGGAATAGTATTTTCAATAACGAGAAATTTATTTTTTTGTAATGCAGTGTGGAATACATGTCTGACACCAAAGTCGGGTCGTAGACGAGTCCACCGCACAGGGCAAATGCGTCTACTTTTATACCCTCGATGGATTGACGCTTGCATGGAAAACTATGTAGGAGTGAGAGAGAGCGCGTCAGTAGTTATGAACCCACTACGACCCGTCATAACAAACCCTCACCACCTACTCAACCCCGACCAGTGTCGGAGGTGTCAAGGTGGAGGTACACGACATAGTGAGTGAAACGTACTCTCTCTTTCTCTCTTTCTTAGAATATATATATATATATATATATATAT
>UELV01168448.1:0-20555 GCA_900490015.1 Megastigmus stigmatizans | reverse complement strand
GGATGAGGGAGTACACAGCACTAACCCCTCATCTAGCTCTCTACGAGCCTAGAGTCCCCTTTCGTTTGAGAGGGGACCCAGTGACTGTATAGTCACCGAAGAGAGTCGAAACTCTTTGTTGTTTAATCCGGCACTTGCAGATGATAACCACTGGTGTGGACTCGTCTGCACTCCGATGCTTGTGGAGATGATTTACCGTGGACTCGCCTGCACCCCGATGCTAGCTGATCCACACTCCGTCTGACTGCTGATGTCCCGTTACCTTCGATGATGCTCCGCAGTGATGCGTGCGGCGTACCCCTAGGCCTCTGTCAGTCGCTGGATGTCGTCCTTGGTTAGCAGGTACTCGTCCAACATGAGATGCAGGAAGAAAGGATGGGAAATGGCAAAGCCAAAGGATAGGATAACAAAAAATGAAGCAACTCCAGAGATTATTTGGACACAAAAGATAATCTCTTTATTTGAACTTTTAGTGCTAGATCGTCTCCGAGGATTAGATCCAGTACTGAAAAAAAACGCTATGAAAAAATACTGAAAAAAAACGCTATTTTTGGACTACGATGTTATTTTCAATAAAAATTTTTCACTGTGTTACCGACACTTAGTCAACTTCCAACTTATCAAAAACGTGTTCTCGGGACTAGTACTTCAAAAATATACTTCGAATTATTTTTGTTTTTATTGTTTTATAATTCAAAATAGCGTCTAAACGTTGAAAATTTTTCGAAATTGAGAAAATTGCTCTAATTTGGAATCTTCCACGTTATTTGGTAGCATAATCATACAAAATAAGTTATTTCAAATTTTGTGTCACCTATTTTAATTGGCCGGTGCAATATAATGCCATAAAATCAAATTTCAAGATGGCGGCTGCTATGAAACTACTAGAAATACGGTATATCGATTGTTATTTGAAAGATAGAACGTGTAAAATTTGCCAATCAGCATTCTTATAGGTTTTAGTCATCACTAAACTTAAATCTGAGGTTATTTTTCCGAAATTCAAAATGGCGGATCTAACATGGTGTATCCATTAGGTAATATTAGCTATTTCCAAAATAAAAAAAAATACCATTATGTTTTACGTAGAATTAAAAATTGAATCTATTCTTATTACCTGAGTGCCGGTAACAGTGAAAAATATGATTAAAAAAAATCGTATTCCAAAAATAGCGTTTTTTTGAGTATTTTTCAAAAAATAAAGGGTTTAGAGTCATTTTTTCGAAATTCTGACTATGCCAATCGAAAGACCGACCAAAAAAGCAGTAGCATATGGATTTTCAGATCGTTGTCCACCCTTTTTCTGTAAATGGCACGAGGTTGAAATGAATGTAAAAATTGTGCACATCTGAGCGTTAAAGGGTTAAGTAAGGGAGCTAAATTATTTCTTTAAATTAAATATCTTTTCATACCCTAAATGATAGTGCAAGTTTCGTACGTTACTCTTAAAGTTTTCTTAAAGGTAGGTATGGGCATACATACATACCAATACTATACCGATGTATCAAATAACATAATATTGCAGACATAAAAAAGATGCCTATGTAAAAGCGTAACTCCATACAGCTGAATTGTGTCGTCACACGCGTTTCACTAAACATTTCCACTACTTTAACGGACTGCCAGCAGTCATTTTACGCACGCTCAACGTGTTTCTCCGCGCTTAACCACACGGTATAATTTTAATAAATAAAAAACAGCCGCCCTTTCAAGTCGACCCTTTCGCAAAATCTCCATCCATCCGCCTGTACACACTCACTCTCCAGAACTAAAGAGTAAAGAGCAGCAGCAAAAACGTTTCGCACGGCGTAGTCTCTGCAAAGCAAAATGAACGCGCGCTGCCCACCGGCCCGGAATTTCTACTAATTAATTTTCTGTAAGAGCCGCTTTCTTTTGTAAAGAAGAGCATAGAAATCGCTTATGCCGCGCAATGGCTTTCTATATGCAGCTGTTACAGATCGTATTCATGACTTTTCGTTCAGCCACTTTTTTCAAAATTACAAATCTGCAGTTCAATGCCATTTCGCACCTTTTACTTTGGGCGTATCGCAATCCATTATTCGGTTTATCAGTATGTGTTATATGGTAATGCTCGGACAAGCACCGTTATTTCTAATAAAAAAAAATACACCGTTACACTGGCACCCCTGACTTTTTTGCGCTCGCTATACTTACTTCTCCTTCTGCAGCGTACAAAGGCTAACGCAATATTAGCGTTTCTGCTGCTTTACTGCTACGAAAGAAAATCCGAGTGGTGCACGCGCGCAAGCACAAAGGGAATATGCGTATGCGTGCCGAGCGCGTGTCCTCGAGAGTCCGCGAGAGAGACACGATATTACATATATGCACATTAGAGGAGCACTTGCATAAAATTGCGAATGCATGTATATTCTAAGGTTTTTCTTGCGAGGCGCTTCCGAGCGAATCCATAAAGTAGTTTTTTTTTTTCATTCTTTTACAAATAGTGCAGGGTGCAGATGAGACGGTACGACGATATTTTAAAATTTTTCAATTTTACTGTGCACTTTGAAAAGGTTGTCCGATGGTGAGAGGTTAATACGTTCGAATTTGCAGGGATTTATACTTAATTCGTGAAAAATTCGTTTAGAACTCGTTCACATTTATCCCAGGAAAAGTTCAAAATATATAAGTTTAAAAAAAAAAGAAACTATATATAAATGATAATTATAAAGTTAATTAAAATTTTACCAAAGGTTTCAATATTCGTTTGGTATACATCATAGGTATATCCGCTTTTTCCGCGTAAATATCCGTGCATAAAAGTAACACAATGAACAGTGAATTTATCAGCTCGCGAAGGCTCCTGCACGAGATTGAAAAGGGCAGCAAAACTCATCTCTCGATCCTGCGCAAAACTGTACACGCGAACCTCGGCTCATTACGCAAAAAAAAAAAAAATACTCGAAAGATAAATCGAAATAGAGGCGCGGACGCTTTGTCCCTTTATTGAAGCGGTAATAAATTGAATGCGGTCGCGCGCGCAGCAGTCGGCAAATCGCTCGAATCAGCTTAAGCTACGTCCACAGATCGCGCATATGTGTCTGTATACACAAGGCCGTGTCGACGATCCGCACAAAGACAAGTCGGTCGCCGCCGCTATACGCTGTACAGTCAAAGATAATTTAGCTGCAGGTTCTGCGGGACACACGAGCCGAGCATAGAGTGTGTCTAAAGAAAAACGTCTCCAAGGTTTTATTATATTAAAAGGATCTCAGGCTGGACGAGTTTGCATTGACGCGTTGTGCGCGCGTGCAGCTCGACGAGTGTCAGCCACGTATACACAGGCTTTAAATGGCCGGCGCGCGTTAATTTCGGACGTTCGAGTCTCTCGCGTTAAACACCGCACGCGCCAACGCGAGCCGAGCTAAAGGGACGCAGACGTAACATCGCTGCGGGAGGAAGAATTCCCGCGTCCATGAGCTCGCGCGCGCGTGTGTGTGTGAGCCGGGCATAGAAGAGGGAGAGAGAGAGAGAGAGAGAGAGAGAGAAAGAGAAAGGGCAGAAGGTAAATGAGCAAGCGGGACTCTCGCAGAATGGAACGAGAGTTTGAGCTCGCAGCAGCAGCGGCCCTGCACCCGTTAATGAATAAGAAACCAGCTCTCTGCCACCGCGCGCTCTGCTTCTGCTTCTACTGCTGCTGTTTCCCGCTGACTAACCGTAATTCTTTCGCTCACCGAATACTCTCTCCTCCACACACACACACACACACACACACACACACGCACACGAACGCACGTACCACCAGCACACGAAGCTCATATAGCCGCGTTTTCAACTGGCGCTGCCCTTTTAGTCTCGGTTTCCTCTCTCTCTCTCTCTCTCCCTCTGTCCCTTCTTCTTTTTTATCTCGCTGGCTATATCCGCACGCGCTTTGCTCTTTCTCCCTTTCGCTCGTTCTTTTTTCTCCCTGCAATCTCTCTCTCTCTCTTTCTCTTCCTTTTGGAAAGGGTTTTCCCATTGTTTTTGTCGGCGAGAAAATTTTCGCAAATGAAGAATGGCAACGGGAGGGAGGCTGCACGAAAAGTATAAATCCCGCGTGCGTGCGTGCCGAGAAAGAAGGATTTTAGTCGATCCGCATATCCATTGTTTTTAGCCGTACACTTCCCTCTCTCTCTCTCTCTCTTCCTCTTTCGGAGGGGGAAAAAGTGCAGGCCTTGAGTGCGCGAGTTGTATATAGTTGGATTGCAATGCGATGCGCCGATGGCTAATGCGTCTGACCGCATCGGGATTATTCTACTTAGCTGCGTTTTAAGCGACCGCCTTTTTACCAGATGCGCGTGCAGCGCGAAAGGATTTGGAAGAGAGCCCAATAAGTTTGTTGTTAACGTACGCGTTAGCTTCCTAAACTGTCTCGTAAGAAAAACAAAGGGGTTTCTTATAGAATACCCATTTTATTCTAAATTGATGTGAAAAGTGAAAGTCAATTTACAGTACAGAATTCCAAGTTTCTTATTTAATTGCGACGAATTTCTAATTTCCTCTTTTTTTCATATTAACTTTTAATTCAGTCGTTCATGTCCAGCTGGAAAGATCCAAAAGATCCTTGCTTTTAAAACTATATATGTTTGCACTGTGATTTTAGCCATTATTAGCCTGTAAAGTAACCAAAATGGCTTGTTAGAGGCCGGATGAAGATTGAAAATCCGAAGCTTTCGAGTATCTCTCATCAGTCTATACTAATGGGTATACGCTATGGCCTGCAGCTTCGGAACTTTGAAATTCGCATTACAGCCCAGACCCATTTTGGGATTATTTGGCTTATCCACCAGTACCGTATAAATTTTTAGTCAAATATCGCCGAGTAATCTCGAGAATCGTTCTTCATCGAACGACTAAAACGATCCATAAGCCCGTTACAACGTGTACGCTACATATTTTGATTAATGATTTTTTGCAAAAATTCAGGTTACACGCGTGAAACGAATAAAACCCGCGCGCACTTCCCGCTTATACGCGAACTTTTCTCAACTGTATTCAAATCTCGTATACTATGGTTGTACTGTTGAAAATTTCTTGGAAATTCAATCTCTCTTCTCGTTCGCGAAAAAGGTACAGTCATTCTGGGAATAGCTGCTATACGTGCGGAATCTGAAGTAAAGTAATAGTAGTGTGTGATCGAACCAACTGGATTTTCGCTCGGTAGTACACTTGAAAAGGAGGAGCGCGAGGTTACATCCAATTTAAAATTCAGCATACACGGACTTTTAACGCTGTACAAATTCCCGGATTATCACTCGGACTTGTACCTCCAAAGTAAGTAATATATATATATAGGTGTAAAGCAGAGAGAAGCTCCGCCTCAAAGAAATTCGCTGATCCCGAGAACTAATATCTCCCTTGCGTAAACGATACGGATAAATAAAATTTCGCTGTTTGTCGCATCGGAGATCTGTGTGCGCGCGCGAGGCTAAATCTGCCACGGCTACATCACTTTGCCCCCCCCCCCCCCCCTCCCCCACTACCCCTGCGGGTCGTAATTGAAAACGAACTCATCAAACAGCCTAAGCGAAGGAAATTTCCGCTCGGCTTACGCCTGCACAACCCGCCACGCGACTACTACTTCTTCCTTTTTTTTTTATATATTTTGCTCTCGCAATTTTGAAGCTGCACACACCCACTTTATTTGGTGCAAGCACGCGCGCCCGCGAATTTACCAAATTCATTATCGATAGAGCGTAAAAAAAGCGTTCTTACAGCGGCAGGAGGTCGGTCGAGAAAATCTAGGGAAAAAGGCAGCCGTAGTGGCGTTGGCGGGAATCACGGAAGTTTGTAATTTAAATTACCTTTTGCGGGTGGGGGTTCTGATCTTGCGCCTGCTGACCCGTAATTCTTCAATTTAGCCGGACGCCGGCGTGAAATTCATATCGATCCTGCACGGCGGCGCGGTTGCCGCTGCTCCGAGCCTGCGTCTCGAGAGCTTTCGGGCTTTTAAGTCAATGTTTGCTCTGCGTTAAATTGCCCTGGCCGCGTGTGTAGATCGGTCCAATGATAATCGCAACGGTATAAAATTTCAAATGTATCTAGTTATACCTGGATTATCGTCGATTAATTTATGGTCAAATAAAGGTCGAGCGGTATGTTGTTCTCGGACTAAATGATTCGAGCGAGCGCACTCAGGCAGCTTACGAGCTTTTTGAGGAACGATATTTCGAGAAACTGTATTTAAGATAATTATGAATCGTTTAAGGAACCGCTTTTGTTGAGTGTATTTTCATTCCTACTGCGCTCATTCATAATTGCTGCTGAAATTTTCGGAAGATAAACTCCGGGATGAATAGAGTTTCCTAAATAAAACGTAACGATGCGAATAATTTAAATGAGTAAAAGCGAAGATTCTAGGTATAATCGTTTTTACCGAGCGACTTCAATGCTCTCTCTCTCTGTTTTCCTTTTAAATTGAGACAAAATATATTTTAGTTCTGCAGCTTGTATCAATTTATCGGTTATTAAAAATCTCCTATTTCAATTTCTGATTTATTTAAAAGTGTACTTCGATAATGAGAGCCGCGTATATTTTATACGTAGATCATCAGTTACTTTAAAATAAATTAAAACCGAGCGAGTTATTTTGCAATTGCGTTAAATTTGATTCAAGTTCTCCACAATATTAACGGGCAAAACTTCAAATGAACGGTAAAAATTTTATATTAAAAAATATCTCAGGACCTAAGAAATTTACCGTGTTAATAACAGAGTTTCCACGAAACAAATCACTACAAATACTTCTAAGTTTGACAGTAATTTGCGCACTTTCAAGTCCGAGAACCACCGTACCTTAAATCAAACGTTTCCCACAACAATAATCGTGCCATTATTTTCCCTTATTGATTAATATTCCGTTTCAGCGTATCCCAGCGCTCGCACACACATACACACACAAACACAGGGTTAGAGAAAGTTTGCAGTACAACGCGCGGGTCTAGCGTAATTCAAATTTCGCCCGTCTAAATCGGGGTGCATCAATATTTGGGCCCCTCGCTCGCCCATAACTAATCGAAATATTCGCACAATCAATTTGAACAAACAAACAATATCACGATCTCTGTGGCCGCTGCGATGCCGGTGTACGACATCTACTAAAGCGTATATATACGTGTGGCTGGGGATACAGCTCTCTCTCTCTCTCTCTCTTGCGCTCGCGCACACTGCACAGCCAGAGCCCAAATCCCTATCTCTACGATGGCCACTTTTGATCTTTAGGACGTGCGGCGCCCGGCTCTGAACCCTTATCTAGTCATTCTAACCGCTTGATATTCACTCCCTGCAGATGTGCTGCAGCCTCCGCCACGTACAATTCCATCTAGCGGCCTCTTTGCTTTATCTATCCCTCTTTAATGGCCAGCTGCGCGCGGTGCAATACGCAATAATGCACCGAGCTGATTTAATGCAGCGGCTCGCGAGAAATCGTTTATCTGATTATAATAGGCTGTTTTTGACTCGTTAATGCACCACGTGAGGATCTGATTCACTTATTGCCATAGTTCGATATACACGCCTTGTTTTAATGCCGACATATTGTATAAACACGAGAAAACATTCAAAAAATGGCTATTTGTATATCGAATATTACAAATTGTTGGTTGTTGCAATTTTCTGCTTGCAGGCGTGCCCCGCGCGGATAAAAGTCTGCCGGGAAACGCGCGGTAAAACGAGATACGAAAGGAAAAGGTTGAAAATTGTGATATTTCGCTCCTACGAGGAAAAGTTTTCTCCGTGTCCCTCGACAGAGAAAATGCAATTTAAACTGGGAAGAATTGTACCGCGAAAGCATTAGAATGCATTGATTAACCAATGCGGTATCAGCTTGGGGAGAATATAGCAATTATTCGGAAAGAATTCGTTTCTGGAAGGTTACGTATTGTACATCTGACTTTTTATGTTTCACAACTTTGTAGCAGATACTTGCGTCGATATTTAAATTCTTCTTTCATGATAAATCTATTTCTAATTTTTAACACGCGTGAACAAGGATGTTTTTGTATCTTTGTAATCCAAGTGCAGAGAAGATACATTTCATAAAAATCTCCTTTTTACTAAAACGCATAAATATATGTTTGGAGAGAAAATCGTAAAGCACAGAAATAAGAACAAATTATATATATTTTTATTAAAAATTTATGATTTAACAGCTATAAGAAAACAATAATATTTCAGCAAATGGAAAAAGTTGATAAGAAAAGCAAACTTTATGCAAACTCAGATAAAAACGAGGCGGAAAGAGAAATGCACTTTATTAAATCCGGCATACGGAAATTAGTTAAACGGCGTATAAATGGATCGCGAGCAGCTTAAAGCCCCTAGTTTCTGGTTGATCACCAACGTTCGTCTCTCCTCTCTCGCTTTATATTTGCGCATGTTCACGCTTAAGAATAACAGCAGCGGCAGCGGTAGCAACGGCAGCAGTAGCGCATATAGCGCCGGCAGTGCGCGGCCAGTCATTCAACACTAACGATGAACCATTTCTCTTCGTTAGGAGCTTTTACTGTGATTGCTTCGAAGGATTCGGCGGGGAGCACTGCGGACACGGACCACTCTGTGTAACCGAACGTGGAAATCCGATATGTCAAAACGGTGGTACTTGCAGGTATGTGTGTGTCCCTCCTAGCTATTCTATACATATATATATGTGTGTGTGTGTGTGTGTGTACACCACGCACTTGACTCTCATTCATGTTGCCGCGCGCTACATGGCCCTTCATATCGTGTTACACCATGTGATCTTGAACTCAAATCATTTTGGCTGGACTCTATAGAAGTACGTGATATAGAGCGTTTGCTGTCGCGTATAGTCCTTTAGCTATCGCGATTTGCACGTTTGACGCGTTGATCGGTCAGTTTGTTCATTAGAGCGCAGAAAAACGATTGATTATGCAATTTACAATGTCTGATTTGTAGTATTGGAAAAGATTTGGTTGTATTGAGAATCCGAAGCGCCGATGAAATAGTCACGATGTGGCCGTGTTTGAAATTATTAAATAACGAACAATAGCATTTTTTCAAGTATATTCAAATATACTGCGATAATATTGCAAATAATTGAATTCTTATCATTGACATCTAGTATTAATTCATGAAATTACAATATACATGAACATTTATATTTATAAGTCAGCTTAAATTATCACAGATTCTAATATTTTTTTAAACGCGCGGTGACCTTCGCTTATATTTACATAAATGAATGCACACCTTTCACCTCCGATATTTACTCACATAAGAATCAAGACTCATTTTTATAAATTAATTCTTACTTTAAATAAGTATCAATGAAACACGAAACATAATGTTTGTTTTACTTGATCTTGTTTTAAAACGGAATTTTTATGAAATTCATGTGTATATTTATCAAGATAGCATTATACCGAAGATAAACAAATATATTATATGTAATATATTAAATTTAATAAAAAAACTCACGATACCTCTACAATTGTATAGTAAATTTGTATAATACGCCTAATTTTTCTAATTTCTACTGGTGTATTTTGATGTTTTGTAGCTAACACACTTATATACTTATTCTCAAAAGAATAATCTTTAGGAGGTAAAAAAGTATTTTCTAATTACAAGAAGAATTTTCAGAAAACTTTTAAGCTCCTACTTCAATCTATTTTTGTAAGTTTCATTAGCCAATTGCACTAGATGTTTAGCCCCTTCAGCACAATGTTACAAGTACTATGTACCTGAATGTATCTTGAAAATACGCTTTGGGATACGCTGCCGTAAAGCGAACCTTTGGAGCTAGCCGAGACTCTTGTCCTTTTAATGGATCCATCAAGATGACGTGTGCTCTCGTAGATCCGATAATGACTTTTTCTTCAAAGCGATTAACTGGTCCTGAAGTTACCACCCCCCCCCTCCCCCCCCTTTATTTAATTTAAAATTGACTCATAAACTTTCTGATCGAAACACAGTCTTTATTTGCCACAAGTTTATTTAGCGCATTACGTTCATAATCGAGTATTCCTTTATCTACTCTTAACAATCTATCGCGACTTTTTCACGCTTTATCTACAAAAATTGCAGCGCTCGTTCGATACTAAAGCGCGACAAAGGATTTTCAATTGAGACGAATCTTCGGTTCCAGGCCGAGGCGAAAGAAAAAAAGAAGAAGTCCCGTAAAAGTTATAATGTCCCTTGTATCCGCGATCTTTCTCGTATAGACAGAAAGGCCAGCAGCGGCTTCGATAATAGCCAATGAAAATGCACTCACGTACTCTGGGCTTAAATTTTCCTTTGGCTGCACTTGTATCGAGAGAGCAATAGCTCTCATCCAAACATACGCAGGTAAGAAAGATTTGGCCCTAGTCCAATCCACAATATATGTCTATATATATATACACATGATAACTTTCCTCTCGAGTTACGTTCGAAAGACATGAATTCCAAGGATAATTGACTGCTGGCCGAGCTGCTGCCGTTGCACGGCTCGACTCGCTTCACTATAATTCGTGGTTTCTATAACTACGCCATCATTATCAGTTGTATTTTATCATGCGTATATAGCGTAATTCAATATTCATTTGCAATATGTTTACGATCCTTTTCAATGGTACTAGGTTCAATGTTCACCGCAGCAGCCATTGTGTATCAAGGGCCACGAATCATGTCAATTAATAATTAATAGACGCAACGTTTCGCTGCCGCATACAGCGATGGTAAATGCAACACGGGAATTCGGTGGCGCGCCCATTGAAATCATCAGGTATAGACATCTATACGCCGATAATCTTACTTTCCATAATAACTTTATGCACTTTTGGGTACACAATACGAGGAAACCGATGCGCGCGCGGCGCACACGGCTAAGCTACATCTATTCGGCGGGAGGCCTTTTGTTGCACGGCTCCGTCGCGTCCCTCATTCAAATGGAGGGGATCGTTTATGGCATAAATTCAACTTCAAGTCTCATCACTTTGTGTTATTCGACGCGCCGAATGCCTTTCATGTTCTTCGTGAGCGTGCAATAAAACTTGTCCCCTTCCCCCCTCTCGCCACCCCTTTCTCCACCCCGCGCACACGAACAATCGTATTAACTTTGCCATTCTTGTCTTTTACAATTGCTTTAACCCTCCCCCCCCCCCCCCCCCCACCACCGAATCAAAAATATCTCGGGGAAAACTTTTATCGGCTATTTTGCTTGCTCTCGAAAGTACTGTTTGTTTGTAGATAGCCAAGGCCAGATGGAGAGAGAGAGAGACGTGCAGCGTTTTTCCAATTTCGCCGCTTTTTATTATGGCCGCGGCGTTATTGTCCTTCACGGCTGGCATCTCTCATACTCTCATAGATCCAGTAAATACACAGTTCTTTTTATTCCGGGTGCGTATGTGCATTTTGTGTGTCTGTCAATATTAATTGGGCATTCGGTATTAATCGACCGAGCGCGCACACGCGCTTTATAGTGCTCCCTTGGATCTGTGTTCTTTTTTTTCGGTCTCGGCATCAACTTCAGCATTGTTGTCGATGTGCAAAGTGCAGCCGCTTGCAAGACTGCATTTTATAGTCTCTCTCTCTCTCTCTCTCTCTCTCTCTCTCTCTCGCCGTCGATCTACTCTCGATGCGAATCGTTACTACATTCATATTGCGAGAAAAAAAACTATTTGCACGCCCGTTTTCCATTATTATAGGCGATTTTTATCGCTGAATTTATCTCGGCTTTCTGCTCACTCTCTCTCTCTCTCTCTCTTCTCGGAATATTTACGTTCAAATGATTGTGTAAAAATGTATGCGATATGCTCTCTCGCGCATTCTATACCTTATATATGTATACTGTATGTAGCCATCGTATCCCTTATACGCACGGCTCTTCAAAATTGCATATTGCGCACTTTGTGCGCGAAGGTCGAGAACGTTAGTATTTTTCACATACATTATGCAAATACGAGAATTTAGATTGATATTTATGTAAGTTTTGCAATATCACGGGTGCCACCCCCCTCCCCCCTCCAACTTATGCGGGAAAGATTGTCGAGATAAACAAAAGAGCGAGTGTTGAGCTTAAATAAAGAATAAGTAGTAGCGTATAAAGTTTATCAATATTAAGTTCGCGTGATGCGTGCTTTTAGAATTATGATTTATCGCGAGCATTAATCTGCGACATTATCGGAATCGGACGCCAAATTTTCATAATTGCAGTTAATAGTATGATCCGACATGAGGATGTATCAATCATTATTCGTATTTGATTACTGGTTTGGATTGATTGATACCGACGGCTCTCTCTCTCTCTCTCTATATATATATATATATATCTTAACAACCAAATATACCAGATGAGCACGTCACTATTTTGCTATACATAAACCGTTAAGACGAGATATCGTAAAATAGACAAACTTTATTTCATTGTAATATTCATAGAATCATTATCTTTTGATAAAGTCGACAAAACACTTTTATAAATTAATCGTCATTTTTATTTCATTTATATGTTTTCTTTATCAAATTATAAAATACACTTGTAGCAATGCATTATTTTATCTATTTGTTAACAAATAAATAAAATAATTAATAAATAAATAATAAATAAATTGTATTAATTAATAAATCAATTAAAATTAAAAAAGAAAAGTTAAGCAAATCGAATAACCATGCACAGCGTATTAAAGCATTTAATTAAAAAAATAATGCAACATCTGGTGAGCGATGAAAAGTTAAAAAAGAGATCAATTAATATCTCGCAGAAATACATGGAAGTTTGTATATAGTCGGATTTGGCCCGACAGTGATTTCAATCAGAATTCTATCGATTGAATTTCAACTTCCTCCCGTCACTTAATAGGAACATTTTTTTAATCAAAATATTTTTTCTACCCGTTCTAATTCGCTCTATAAACTATTCGGCAGATAGAAATTCGCTTTATTTTCAATAATATCGTCGATGTCGAAGGTATATAGATAAACACGATCAAAACTGATTTATCGAATTAACAAAAACTATATTTCAATTGTCCAGCATCGAGTGGTATAGATTACGTACACGGATACATCCCGAGTGTTGCACATCTACCAATCAGAAAATTTCTTTTTGCAAGCCTCTAGGCGCTAGTATAGAAGTCGCACTCCGACGACGACGTCTTGGCGGGCGCTTCCCTTAAAGTGGGACACGGTGTTCTCGACGTCTCATCGCAGCTGCAGCCCGAGACTTAACTCCGATACCGGCGCTGTCGTAAAGTGATCAGTAGTGGGGGGACGAGTAACTGACGTCGATATGCAATAGCTGCTAGCGATTCGCTCCTTGAATCTTAGAGACGAGAGACGTTACGATGGCTCCTCGATTATTCCAACATAATCATTTGAAAACTTTCGGCTCTACTTTTTGTGGACTAGCCAATTTTCATTCAACGATTTGAATATATTTGTCCGGGCATCGCTGCCCTCTTCTATTCTATAGTTTTATGAAATTCCCAAGCTAAAAGAAAGTTGCAAAGGCCAGATTTTTAAAAATTGTCTCTTACTTTTATGACAAAATTCCTGAAATATTTTTATTACCTTTGATGAATTGAAACAAAAAAAAAAGATTTAGCAAAAATATTGTAACAAATCCAGATACATACAGATTGTAGAGATGTAAAATTGCGAAAGAAATTAAAATATCAATTCAGCTCTCGTTGACAAATAGTTTTTTGTAACTTTTATTAGAAAATAGGAGACCTTTTTTATATATTGCACAGTTAAAGCGGTGTAGGTACTCTAAAAAAATATAAAATTCTTCTAAAGCTTCAGTTATAAAGTTCTCAGACACTAACAATTGAAAAATCTATAAAAACCAAAAATTCACTTTTTTTAAAAATTATATTGTACGACATCACTTTACCAAGTAATCTACAAAAATGTTTTTTACTTTACTTGTGCAATAAAAGGTGATCATGACATGTTCTGTTAAATTAAAAAAACGTAATGAAAGTATTTTCAAAGATAATCTTTCTTATCCCCTGACTTTCAAAAGCTAATTAAAAAAACGTCACACAAATATTCGTTAGAATTTCTAAATTGGCATTTGAAATAGATTGGAATCCACTACTGAAGTTTCCGTACGTAATTAAATTAATTCATGATATAAGATCTCACGTTCTAATTCTTTCTCAAAAATACTTCAAAGTTTTATTATACGGGAAAACTAATCTAAGGGATATTCCTTTTAAATAAATTGTAATAAAATAAAATATGTACATCTATACATATTGTACGCACAAGGTGCATTATTAAAATGCAATTATCCCTGCTCACTTCGGCATTTCCTAGCTTTAGCTTTAGCAATAAAATTACTTAAAGCGATTCGAAACTTTCAATGCTTATTTGCATGGGCTGTAATGAATGAATGAATGAATGCATAAAGGTATATGATATATATTCTGATATATTCTGATATATTCTGAATATTCAGATGGTTCTGATATATTTGTTTATCTGTAGGTATATCACATTATATTCTATAACAGTTGTATGGGTTTCCAAATTATTATTGATGTTGATTGTATATTATCCCGTTAATTTTAATCATTAATTATAAATTCTTGTGATAAACATATTTCAGTTTATATTCTGAAAACAAATTTTAACAAATGTAAATATTTAACGTTGTCTGATCTATGAACGTTTTTTCAAGCGAATGCTTTTATTATCGTCGAACTTCAATTAAACTCTGCTAGCAATTTTTTTGTTCGCAATAACATTGTATATTGCATGAGCTTACGGCATACGGCGGAAGTGGAGATTCGCTATTAAAGAAGAGCAATTTTTTAAAATAAAGACACAGCAAGCGTGTATAACAATATAACTTTATGTTTATGTTAAATACTACACTGCAATTCACAAGTCAAAAACTAATTAAATAAATAAAAGCTCAGCGAGCTTGAATTCCATTGTGTTGCACAGCGAAGAGGAGATCTTTAAGTCCTTTAATCCTGAAACGTGCGAATCAGATGACTTTATTTTTTTTATTTTCATTTATAAAAAGTGTAGAACTTTATTAAACATTTTTCGTTTATTTTATTTATTTCTATTTTCTTGTACACTTTCAAAATCAGCAAATGTTTTCGGGCACTCAATTGAAACTGTCAATATTCTGTCAAAAACTGTTTAATTTAATTTAAATGAAATCCTCTGAAAAACAAATTGAAAGCTGTACGAAAGTTAGACATAATGATAAAACGTTCGATGCTGAAATAAACGATATTATTATCATCACCAGTACAGGGCAAAAGCGAATAAAAAAGGCAACAAATAACTGGCGCAAAAGCTCCGTAATATAGCTTTAGCGCCCGTCGAGACTTTCAGTGCATTGTTAACACTCCGTTTGGTTTTATTCATCTCTCACTGTTTCTGTCTTGTTCCAGGCACGTCGGAGCTGCGGCAGTGCGATGCTTATGCACGCCTCAATTCAGCGGAGATTTCTGCGAGATTTCATCCGTTGTCGGCAAAGAAAATGGTATAAATTTAATTATGGCTCAGATCCTTCTCTCTCTCTCTCTCTCTCTCTCACTTTCTTTCTCTCTCTCTCTCTCTCTGTCTCTCTCTAAATAATTATCCTATTTCCTTGTATTTCCGCTCCATTAAGCCGCGAATGCCTAAGTCCGGAATGTTATTGGATTTTTTACTCGACCCGAGATGTCGTCGTCCCTCGGCGCTTCGCGTGTAGCGAAGAATTGTCAGTCGGATTGTCGCGTGCATTCTTTTAATGTCGGATGCCATTCCTTATGACGGTCTGCTTTTTATAATAAAAGACATTCGACTCTTAATCCGGACAAGAAATGTCTCTTTTGCTGCCACTATGCGTGACTCAATTTATTCGTCGTGTCAAAGCAACTTGACGACCCCCGCTTTTTTATGCGCGCAGAGAAATGTTTTAGTAAAAATCACAATAGTGCTTAGTAACCCGATAACGGACTGTCAAAAGTGGAAATGTTATAATTTCTATGAAATTTCGCAATGGGTTTATCAAATCTTATAATAACTGTAAAATGTACTAGAAAAACTATTTTTATGAGAACATTTTTCTCCGTGCGCTTATCTCATATCGAGCAAGTGCCCCACCTGAACGATAGTATCGATAAACAGCCATAAAAGTGTGTTATTTTGACCGCACACGAGGAATCCACAATGTGTGTAAAAACAAAGGAAGAAGCCTTTTGTTTCCAGTCCAACAATATGTAACAGTAAACATTTAACAGGGTTGAACTTTATTGGAGTACGTGGACTATAGTATTTTCTTGAAATTCAATACCAAACCTCTTCCATTCGATTTTACAAAGTCGATGAGTTATTTTATCTCTATTGTGGTACATTAAATGCTTGTGCGGCGAACAACGGCTGGAATAGGTCGTAGGCAAAGAAAATTGCAAACTTAAAAGCAGTGTACCGAATAAGATTTTAATTTCGAAGAAATGCAATTTTAATATCGGTGTCCCGCAGTAAGTAGTGCAGCGGGAAAACTTTGGGCTCGTATATACAGCAAAGGTAAATAAAATTTTATTTTTGCAAACAAAAGAATGTGCTTGAATCCGACGACAAAAAAAGGTATAACGAGCTGAAATTTTGCGCCATGAACTTTTCAGTTAACGGATGTCTTTTCCCCCCGGACTCGCATATGCGGCAGCGAAATGATAAATATGCTCGGAGAGATAAAGTTTCCGTTGGATGAACAAATACGAAAAGCGGCTTAATCATTCGTAAATTATATATATATTAAATCTATTAAAAGATGCTTCATCAGCTTATGAAATCAGTATTTTCTTGAGAAGCGATATGTATAGTCTCGCGCACAGCGGATGGGCACTTCGTTCTGATTCTCTTCTTATTATACGGATGGCAAATCAATTTTTCCCGCTTATTAAGGCGTCTCTTCGCTATTCACGCGGCGAAAGCGTGTGATCAATTAAAAATTTAATTTCGCTTAAGCAGCCCCGGGGTCTCACGGTCATGCGCCTTCATAAACATAGTACACAACTGGTTAATTGAATATGCTAGCGAACAAAAATTCGACTTTATTCCTACTAGTATTTCAGCCTCCCTCATTCATTTTATCTACGCGAATCCTTTTCTGAATTAAATATTTCGATAAAGTGAGCGTACAGTCATAGAGAAAATATAACTTATTCTAAGTAAAATGTTCGTTTATTGGAAAAGATTTTGCGTCGCCCACTTATATTAACGTCGATTATAAAAAGGATTTAAAATTTTTTATTTGCTTTACTAATGAACACGTGGCGGACTTTTATCGAAGATAAAGGCTCATTTATTCGAACGTGAATTTCATTTATTGATGCATGTAAATCGCGGCATATATTGGATAACTGAAATTTTCACATATTTAGTTTTGGACAGTAAAAATGGCACCGAACGTGAAATGAACATCAACTAAAGTAATGCGATTCACGTATAAAAGTTTAAATATAAACGTTTCGAATGACGCACATTCTTTTTTCGAAATCCACACAAAATAATGGTGTAGGTATAAAAAACTTAATATCGCAACACGCAGTCATTTGAGATCAGTAATCTGTATATAAAAATGAAAGATTAATCTTGCAAATAGGTACAGGTTTTTCTTTTTTTTCCAAAATCAAGTACAGCTTTTCATTGACTTTTCATCGGTGAAAAATGCTACTGCGTATAACTTAGTAATTCAAAGAGTTGAAATAGAGTTGCAATAACTTAAAAACTTAAAAAACACACTTCAAAAAATATATTAAAATAGTATAAATGATATTCTGTAAAATAACGTTTCACAAGACTTTTCTTTTTGACTCCGTAAGTAAATAATGTTGCACGGCGAGTGTTTTCAATGAATAAATATAATATTGGTTGTGAAATTTGTGGCGTAACAACTTTTCGTCCGCTTCCGTGCATATGCATGGCACCACGCAAAGGTGCTTATATGTTCCATCACAGTTCCTAAACCACTTAAGATACTTCAATCAAACTCCGCGGGGAAGTTAACTTAAATTACCTAAAGCGACTTTTACATTCAATAGAAAATTGGAAGATACTTTGATAGTCTAATAATAATCGCACTAATTAGCTTTTAGAATATCAGAATATTTGCTCCTTGTACTTTTTACTACAAAACAAAGGTTTTTTTCTTTTCGCAGAAATTTCTTCTAACTAAATTAACGACTCAATATTTCCATTTTGCATTTCGCTATATCATGTTTAATTCATATATGGTTTCGAAGCAGCTTCAAATGTGCTTCGCGAAACGTAACGTTATTGGAATACGAGTAACACCCACATCAATAAATAACTTATAATTAATGATATCGACTGGAGCTGTTATCAAGGATTTCATTGGACACAATATACGAACACGTTCCAATTGTTTATCATCGCGCTGCACATAAGCTTGTGACGATCCTTCACAGGGGGACACAATTATATTGGCTCCGCGCGGTGTAAACTGGAAATCGAACTCACGCGAGATGCCGAGAGTAAGCGCTAAGCTTATTAGCTACGCGCAAATAAAATTTCACCCAGGATGGATCAATAGAATCTAATTATTGTTTAATTACCAATTGCCCAATAAATTAATACAGATAAAGGTATGAAACAGAGGAGACGTCAGTATTATTTCAAATAAATTATCGCATATGTTCGGGTTGCACGTGGGCTTATCAGATTTTATCGGTAATAAACTGAATTTATAATGAGTTGTTACCATGTGGCGCTGTGGCCCGATCTTTCGAAATGATTGCCTGAAAGAAACATTGAAAGGTATATAACTGCATTCAATAATTCGAGTATTTCGTTGGGACCTAGTGATAAAATGATCACAGATGCGTGTAAACTGATCACCACTGATTTGAACACTATCTATTTTAATCGAATATTCTCGTTCGCGTATAAACTATTTAGCATTAAAGACAAGAAAAGTTTTAACGACAATCGACACAACGAATTTTCTTGCAATCATCTTATTGCAGTTTAAAGCGAGTTAAGAAATTCACCTCTCGTACCTCCAATCTTAAGCTTATCCGACTTGAACGGTCCGTCCCGCAAGATCTTTTACCCCGAAATTATGCTAACGAAGGAAATAATCCATATTAAATTATCGCTCGATTAAAATCCTTATATAATAATTTATAAAACTTTCACATGCGCTCCGAGCGAAATTCTGTGAAATTCCTAAGAAACAGCAGCTCCTCTTAATTAGCAAAAAAACATTTCTCCCGATAGATACAATTCCCTCGGCGGTACAAATAGTGCTTGCACAATAAAAAACGAAAGAATGAAACAAGGTATATAGAAAGAACCGGGAAGCGATCTTGGCTTTGAATAAACAGCACATTCCATCAGGTTCGAGTGCAGCATAGACACACCTGCGGTTCGCCTCGATATTCCTCCGCAGCTCCACAGTTACGATGTTATCGTACGCTATTCAAATGGAGAAACATATAATCAGCGAGCATACTTACTCTCTCTTTCTGTCTCTCTCTCTCTCTCTCTCTCTCTCTCTCTCTCTCTCTCTCTCTGTCGAGCAGCCACAGCCATATGATCCTGTCTTGTACACTCGCATGGGAGTGCAGTAGTACCTAGTCCCCCGTATCTCGATTTACAGCCAATGCGGAATAAGAATGGGAAAAGCCGGGGCAAAGGGCGCAAAAAAAGTGGTCGAGCAAGACAAACAAGAAACGCTCGCTTTCAATGATCCAACGGTGGCTTGCTGCAGTTCTACCTCCCCCTGCTGCTTTACAAGGGCGTAGTATATATAACGCTAAAAATCCCTGGCTTTCCTTTCGCGAAAATCTTGGCGAGAGAGAGAGAGAGAGAGAGAGAGAGAGAGAGAGAGAACCACGCACGACGGCGATATCATTCAAAAGAATTTCCCCGACAATAAGAGCGCTTGCGAGTTCCTTCATCCTCTTTTCCCGCACCTTCGATTTTATACATATGTACTCCTCCCAGCACTCACAGTCCCGCCACTCGCGCATATAAGTATGTGTAACCATGTGCATGGCTTTTGCAGGCTGTCGGGGGACCAACTGCATTTTCCAATGCCCTTTCCCCGGGGAACAGCAGCAGCAGCCGCAACTGCAGCAGCAACAGCAGCAGTACCAGCCATGCCAGTGCAGGGAACCGATTCGCGTCCACGGCGGTGAGTTTATTTATCCTCTCTCTCTCTCTCTCTCTCTCTCTCTCTCTCTCTCTCTCTCTTCTCTTTCGCCGCGCAGATAGAGTCGGTGCAGCAGCAGCAGTCAACGCACGCCGCATACACACGCGTCCGCCTAACGTAACACCCTATACCTTATACCACAAGGCGATTGTTCTCGTTTTCTCGCTCTCGCGCTTACTCTCTCTCTTTCTCTTTCCCTGAGAACCAGCTCGGAATCGAGAAAGACGCTCGCGTATAGTTCTCTCTGTGCAGTGTGCGGTTGAATTCGCGTACTGGATTTATCGCGTAATCCCCGGCTGGTGCTGGTGTTGCTGCTGCTGCACTACTACCTCACATCACCCACCCAACCCTCGTTGGCCTGTCGACGAGAACGATCGATGTCTATATCTCTGTACTGTTTATATATATATATATATATATATAT
>UELV01168445.1:0-10000 GCA_900490015.1 Megastigmus stigmatizans | reverse complement strand
CTGTGCAACTATGAGCACTGAGATAGAATACTTTTATTACGGTTGCCTAAAGAAATACGGAGTAACCGCTATCTACCGAAAACCTTACTATCTAGTCGCACATCTATTTGGAAAACGCAACATGCGCTGCGTGTCTGGGTTTTCCAGTAACAGCTGTCTAAACATTCGTAAGCTTAAAGACTCACAAGAAAGCAGCGGGAAATTTTCGTTTGAATATTTTCCCTTACTTTCTTTGTATTGATTATCCTATACTTAATCTGAACGGTCCGCAGGCCGTCACAGCCGTATGCTTTTTGAAGCTCGTCCACTCGTTCGAGAAAAGCGTACAGGTTCTTGCCGTCAAAATGGCAGTTCCATTGCCGCATTTGATTGAAAATTTTTGTGTTATCGGAGGTACTGGACCCAGTGACGGGAGCCTGCACGTACATGATTTGGAGTGCCGTTGTCATGGCGGTACCGGTTGCGACATCTAGTTCTGTCTTGCTGGGCGTAGACGTTTTCGGTATTGTGGAAAGAACTGTTTCGTCGGAAATAGTGGCATCTATCGTCTTATCTGCTTCCTCATCATAATTAATGGGATCGTTCGGTTTATTTTTGAACTCGTCTGGGTGGGCTCTAACGTATACAACGAAATGTTGTCATAAGTCCGAGACGGTGCCAGAAACGTCAATTCGACGTTGTCCGAGTTCAAGGACTAGTTGTCCCTTCTTTACACCGTAGACCCAGAAAACTTTCGGCGTGAGCGTCATCTTTGAAGAACTAACTCTGAGACCCTATCTATTCGAACTACTACTTCCGTGACTCTAGAAAACCAACAAGCTACGAAAACCGAGAAAACGAAACCACCAGAAAAAAAATTCTGTTCTAGCAAGATAAAACGAAATCTACTGTACCGATAATCAGTACTACTCAAACGGAAAGAAATTCTGTACGAACATACCTAGAGGGAAATATTTTCCTCGCAGAAAGGACCCAGCTACAACTGGCACTCTGTATGTATGGATTGAGGAAGGGCACGAAGCACAAAATTCAAAATTTAATTATTTGCATTTTTTTAATATTTCGAATTTCATCGGTTTGTTGGCGAAAGGTGCTTATGAATTTCTTTTTTAAATGTGAAAATATTTTTCGAGTTTATTTTTCTTTTTAACGGATTCGTTCCTTTTACTTATTTCATTATTAGATGGTATCCAAACCAAGTAAACAACCAAATTAATTTAAAGTCAAGCATACTTTTTCGAACGAGTCTAAATCTGGTAGATTAGCAAACAGTTGTATTTGAATATTATATTCGGTTTTACTAACCATCTTAAAATGCGCCGAGGAAATTCAAGGCCGAATTTACTTGTGATACTGTTTTCCTTTCATCTTAGTTAAAATCACAGTTTCCAATTCTCTTTGGGAAATAGAGAATTTTAAAGAAAAGAAGAGGAATAGTACATTAGGTTTGGCCAGATTTTTGGCAGCAACACTCGTGTTCGATTTGCAAAATGCCACATAAAATACGCGCGCATAATAACATCTCCGCACGCTCAGTTACGTTCCGGCACGCTCGATTATATTCCCACACGAGCGTTGAAGTGTGTAGATATGTGAAATTTCGCGGACGTAAATGCAGGCGCAAAATCGAACTCTCCGCATGATAATAAGAAAAACTTATTTTAATTGCGTATTTGAAGCCCTGGTCTCTCTCACACTAGATTACGTCGGATAGCAACACTCAATAACTGAGCTGTTGAGCTCAGCAAGTAGAGCCGGCAGCACGCTTGTTGGGAGTCGCACGCTTATATACACATAACAATATGGAGCTTGTCCCCGTCGCATAGTGGTCGAATTTGCCAAAAATCTGGCCAAACTTCAACTTCCTAACGCTTTACCAACATGATTTATGTATTATATAGGTAATAATTTAACAAAAACGGCTATATGGGCATATCTCCAGAACTTTTTAATTTCAATGTATGGATAAACATTTAAAAAAAATTTGCAGCGCATCCTCGTAAATAATATAATCTATTATTTTTAGTTTTAATACATAAGAAAAAAATATCTTGAAAAAGAATTTATCGCTCGATATTATTTAAAACAAACTTTAGAGGAAGCTATTGATCTCCTCGAACTAACAAATTTATACTCATATTGTTCCGTGGTAGTGTATAGTACCAGAAACAGTCTCTTAAGATCTCTACTTGATGAGTATAGTCGGAGAATAAATCCCCGAGAAGACACTTGAAATTTCTGGGAATAAAATTTAAAGAAAAAGTTTAATATTTATGAATATTGAAAAATTTTTTTTGAAAGTATATATGAAGATTGGGTTTTGCCCCTGGTTGCCTGCTGGGCTTATCAGTAAGATGACAAGCAACCCTATCTTAGACGCGAAATGTTATGCCGTATAGATGCTGTCTATATAACCTGAAAATGATAAATGTACTTGTGGAGACAAAAATTGTCTGCCATCTAGCATGCAAAATGTGAACTTTGTAAGAATTATAAATTATTTTTAAAAAAAGACAAGTGTTCCTGGCACTCACTTCTAAGAGAAAAATTCTCGCAGAAGTGATGGCTGAAAGCTCTTACTGGCATATTCGTGATCCAATGCCTATACATAACTTGAAAAAGAATTTATCGCTCGATATTATTTAAAACAAACTTTAGAGGAAGCTATTGATCTCCTCGAACTATCAAATTTATACTCACATTATCCCGTGGAGGTGTACTGTACTAGAAATAGTCTCTTAAGATCTCCACTTGATGAGTATAGTCGGAGAATAAATCTCCGATAAGACGCTGGAAAGGACCCCGGTAAGTGCTTATGGGATTTTGGTTCCCGGTGGATTTGGCTAAAAATTTAGTATGATATAGTCCTTGGCATCCTGATCAAAAGTTCCCATGGGCACAAAGTCCAGAAATCAACCCTTTTCGAGATATCGAAGGTCAAAGATGGATTATTGCAGCATTTTAGTAGGTAGCGTAGCTTGGGAGTATATGCAAAAAAATGAACGTCTTAGGGCTTATGTTTCGATATGGATCTTTTGACTGGAGTTTTTGGAAGACAGGGGGATGTGGGACAGTCAGCCACACACACACACACACACACCCTGTGTTGAGTTTGCTAGTCTCACATCAGGCGCTTCCCCAGGTGGCGGATAGCGGAAAGCTCGTCAGATATGAAGGGCACAGGGGAAATAAAATACCCGGGGTGGACCAAAACTAGCTAGGGGAATGAACCCCGAAACAAAACTATGGACAGTGGGCTTAAAACTACACTACCCCAAGCGGGCATGGCTTCACAGCCTAATCCCGCCGTCGGTTCCGATCGGGTGAAAGCCCCGGTGGCCGACGTTGGCCCCATGGATTTGGGGGGGGGGGGGGGCAAACTCACGACACAAGAATGGTGGTATCCACTCTGGATACAGTATCTGCCACTGCATTAAGAACTGCGTCAGTGGAATCTAACTGGAACAGCTGCGTTCAACGTAAGCAAGACCAGCTTGATCGTCTGGGCGCTAAAATAGATGAGCTTACCGATTTTGTAAGGGACAGAAACAACGTTCACAAGCAGATAAAGGATCTTGTTCGCAATATAAGAGCCTCATACAGAACGGTGTGCGCGGCCGATGACAATCTGCAACAGTGTCAACGACCAGGATTGGAGGCAAAGACTACGCAGACCACTCCAAGTCTGCGCAGTAGAAAAGAACAGGGCGACACCGATTGGGAAGTACCTATTACCCCCCAACTGCAAAAAGTCAAAAAGACCCAACCACAGAGTTGGCGAGCCGCTGGAGGGGCAATAGAACAGCAACACCTAGAGCAAAGTACCGACAAGAGTGGGGCGAAAGAAGGTGAGTGGCGCAAGGTCGCAAGCAAGAAGGTAAGGAGAAACAAGACCCCCTGGGTGAGGAAGCCTCCAAGCTGGGACAGACCGAATTCCATCGTGATAAAGGCTAAAAAAGGGGTGTCCTACGCTGACATCTTGAAAGAGATCAAAAGCGACCCGGAGCTTATTAACCTCAAAAAGGAGGTAACCAGAATTAGAAGAAATGCTGGGGGAACCCTAATATTGGAGCTGGACAGAAAAAGCACGAAGGCGCAGAAACTTGTCCACAAGGTGGAGGGAAAGGTGAAGGAGAAGGCATCGGCCACGACAAGGTCCCAGCAAATCACTCTGGAGATCAAAGACATCGACGAAGTCTCTACAGAAGAAGAAGTTCGGGAGATCCTATCCGAACACATCAAAGATGGGTCATCTGGATCGATATCAGTAAGATCCGTACGACCAGCCTACGGGGGAACGCAGACAGCAGTCGTAAGTGCTCCACTTAATTCGGCTGCAAATCTGATAAGGGAAGGCAGAGTCCGCATTGGATGGGTGAACTGCCGTGCCCGGAGAAAAATAGAAATAAGGCGCTGCTATAGGTGTTGGCAAATAGGTCACACTGCAGCCAAGTGCGGAGGGATAGACAGGACAAAAGCCTGCAGACGCTGTGGTGGCACAGAGCACGAAGCCATGTCGTGCAACAAGGATCCATGCTGCTTGCTGTGCCAAGAGTCTGGAAAATCCCAGACGAAGCGTGCATCATACAGCTATGCATGCCCGTTTACCCAGGAGTACATTAAAAAGTTTAGAGGATGAGACTTCTGCAGCTCAACCTAAATCAGTGCGAAGTTGCACAGGATCTCCTGGTACAGACCGTTCGCGAATATACAAGACGTGGCAAGGCCCGTCTAATGTAAGTGCTCCACAAACCGATGCAGAGGAACGTAGGTTGAGTTGAGCCCAGCTCCCCTGCCTGATGCAGAGGAACGTAGGGCCAGGGTTGAGACTGCCAGAGGATGACCGGACGATGATGTAGGAAGTAGACGGCCGGACGATGCAGAAAGAAGTAGACGAGTTTGATCCTGAACCCCTAATCACTACGGTGGATAGGGGATGTAGGGAAATGTCAAACAATCCTTGGATAGCCCTGTCAGACTAATGAACAGTCCCCACCGAAGTAATGTCTGACGATGGTTCCGGTGGGGTACTGGTTTCGTATGGCCACTTGGGCAGAGCGTGCTCTGCCTACGCCTACAAAAAAAGAAAATAAATAAATAAAATAAAATGCACCTGTTAAATCGGTAGGTGAATTGTTTTTCAATAAAATAAATACTTTTTTTACTATCCAATTACAAAAAATCTGAGAGTTACGGTGAATCCAGGGATATACATATATTGCATACACATATTACAAATTCTGTACTTGATAAAATACTTATTAGTAATGACAATGATGCATATAGCTATTACTTAAAAATACTTTACATGTCCACTATTAATTTGGATTGTCTGACTAGTTTAAGTTAAGTAGTAGTATTTCAGAAGTATTTCAGATCAATATTTAAATTCCTAGCAGATACAGTTATAATACATCACCTACATCATCTTCATGATTTTTACAACATTGCTGCTGCTATAATTAACAGATACCATCCTTCCATAGTTATGGAAGAAGCTGATGTTGCATATGCTACACGGATGATAGAAAGATCACGCATTCCAAATATTGTTCAAGCAAGAGTTGAAGCTGAAAATCTACGAATGACACGAGCTCAATAGGTCCAAATTCAACAACACGGAGTTAATGATTTTCCTGTTTTGGATTTACAGTTTTTAACAGATTTAACCTACGGTGTTTATCAACTTCAACTTGCGCCATCTTACATCCAAGATAAGTTGATGAGAGATGGTGAAAATTATATTCATGTTGACGTCAATATTAACGAAATTGGATTTACAAGACTCAGAATCTACTCCAGGTTTAGACGGGCTACGACACACCAAGTTTTTATAGCCTACAGAAGTATTAATGACCGCGAAGAAGATGGAAATGATTTAATTTTTGGCTATTATTGTACTTGTCAATCTGGAGCAAGAACATTAGGTACTTGCGTACATGTTGCTAGTATTTTGTGGTTCTTGGGCTTTGCTAGACATCAAACAAATGTAAGATATCCCGATGAAGGTCTCTTAAATATTATCCTGGTTGCAAGTAACGCGGTAGAAGAAGACTAAATACATATGCTTAACGAAAACCGGCCCTTCTCAGGGTCAAAAGATGTGCAAGACCGATTTGGCAACCTCCACGTGGTGCATAATGTCACTGACCCACGCCTTTACTTTTGTGTAGTGCTGTTTTCGAAAGTGCTATATAAAAACTGGGATGAATGATGTTGATTCTTTTATGCACTAATGTACGCGCGCTATGTAAAGAAACCTTGAAATAATCAGTATTATCTTTCCCATAGATAAGTTGGTCAACGAATAAGGTAAAATAGAAGATAAAGTAGACGAGGCACTGTAAAAACTACTTACTTCAGATGGCTCACTGTAGTTCAACTGATAAACGTAGATACATAAGTGAGATTTAAGATTTATTACATAAAATGCGTCAACGCTCATTCAAGCGGTTTATTATTTATCTTACAACGCTAAGTTAGCTTTAGCTTAGCCGAAATATTTTTGAAAATTCAAGAATTCTAGCTTATTGCGAGGCGGGGATAGAGTCGAAATAAGGTATATATGTATAATTACATATATGTAATTGATATATAAATACGCACGCACGCACGCACGCACGCACGCACGCACCATCCATCCATCATCGTCCCACCCTCCTACCACCCACATCCACCCTGCCACCCACATCTGACCCATGTCTATCAGATCGGCTCACTGTCCCACATCCTCCTGTCTTGAAAAATCAATTGCTTTTTTAGCTAAAATTTACACAAAATTATGAAAATAGTTATGTTTCTCAGGCTCAAAACTATATTTTCTTGATAGAGTAACATACCATTAACGATATCCATTCGAAATATTCTGCCCGTAGCTGCCTCTCTTTTATACATTTACATATTCAGTCAAAAAATAACAAATTTCACACGAAATATTACCCTTTCAGCTTTAATTTCATTTTTTAGTCGACACTGTGTGATTTTTCAAAGCCGAGATATCGAAGTTGAAATATTTATTGATACATAATATTTATTATATTTCGCGTATTTATATACATACGTAATTTGCACTAGAGTAATAAGTTGATAGTATAGATTTATTATACGCTAAATGTACTGTTACGTTCTGCTAGCGTAACCCAATTAATTAAAATAGAAAAATTAGTGAAATAGAATTATCGTGCAACTCTACTAGGAGTGCTTCATTAAAGATTGAATGAACTTGTTTCGATATAGATTTATCCCTGTTCAGTGTCAATACACTAGGACGGGTGGCAAGAATTCAGAACTAACACTAAAACGTTCAGGTGCGCATACAGATAG
Source organism: Megastigmus stigmatizans (assembly GCA_900490015.1). Lineage (NCBI taxonomy): Eukaryota > Metazoa > Arthropoda > Insecta > Hymenoptera > Megastigmidae > Megastigmus > Megastigmus stigmatizans. Next base: position 2,677 of record UELV01168445.1, on the reverse strand, counting down.
GCACAAGTATACATCTTGTTGTGCGTGTGTGTGATAGAGAGAGAGAGAGAGAGAGAGAGAGAGAGAGAGAGATGACTGGCTACAGTGTAATACGCTGACCCTGACGTCGTAGATCCAGATACGCGAGATTCGAATGAGATATAGTAGGAAATGTTAGGACGATGTGTTCTAATTAATAAATAAATTAAAGCTCAAAGTACGCTTTACTATATTTATTTATGAATCTTATATCCGATCGTTATCGTACCAACAGACATTTATAACTTTACTAAATCTGAATGCAAGTTCCAATGTTTTCTAAAATCAACACGGATTACAATAATTTTCTAAGTCCACGATTCAGAGTACAATTCTAGCTTCTACAAATTTATTTGAATCGAATAAGCGAGGGTCGTGGAGACAACCTTTCACGTTTCTGGCGAGAATCGGATCCCCGGGCTCAGATAAGTAGCCCTTATTTATACCCCCAAATTTTATTGTATTTAATTCATGTAAATGCAGAATTGATTATTGGGAGATTATAAATGGAAAAATATGAAAGGTGATGTACCCCAAATTTATTATAAGTGAGGCACTCCGGAAGCTTATACATAACTTTATCGGTATTTATTTCTATCGTATCGGCTATTAAACACAATGTTTGAGGTGAAGAATAAAAGCTAGTATTTCAAACGAACCCCTTCGGTACAGTGTTTTAGATAGTTAAAAATCTCATCTTTTAGGTGCTTTAACCAGAATTAGCCTGGACATCGATTTAAAAAAGTTATGCTTATCTTTCGAAAAAAAGTGAATGATTTAAATTTTTTTTTAAATTACTCATTTTTTCTGAAAAAAAAAACCGCTTTAACTTTTTTAAATTGAACTCTAAACCAATTCTGACTACGGCATTTGAAAGACAAGACTTTAATCTATCAGAAACACTGGAGTTAAAAATTTTCTAGAACGTTTACAAAACAAGTTACATTATCAATAGTAGAGAAGAAAACATGCACATTTCAGCATTAATGGGTTAAATTATACATATTATGTATAATATTTATACCCCAATGATCATAATACCACTCCTAGCATTTAAAATATTGAAGTTTTAACCATATATGTCCCTCACAGAAAGAGTCCCGTTACAATATATAACTAAAATAGCAATAAAATAATTAAGTTAATTTCGCGATTACATAAAAATTTCTCATTTTTAATACGATTTTATATTATAAATTTGTGTGAACATTCAATGTAGCAGTAATTATGCGGATATCGACCAATATGCAGCATTTTGGATTACCGACGTGTTACATCTTGCCCCGTATTTCTTATTTCCTTTCTTTCCTTTTACATTTATGACCGATTATACAGGTCCAAAAAAAAGTGGTCTGAACTTTTGAAAAGACAAGTATATTCCAATGTACTTTTCGATGCTGAAACCGAATCCGAAGTCATATTATGAGGTCATCCAGTGATTTTTCGAGAAAAAAACAAAAATCGTGATTTATTTATGTCTTTTTTTCGAATTAAAAAAAAATGGAAAATGGTAAGACTAATCTGACTTTAAATTTGAATTCTACGGATCAAAATATATCGAAAACTATAGTTTCAATTTGTTTGCATTAAATTTATACCCTTGCCGGATTTAAATACTATAGGAGTGTATAAAAACCGTAGTAGTCCAAGAGCTGGTAACAAAAATCTGCCAGAGTTTTGTAATGGCTAATTTTTGGATATGTTATAGTATTGATGGTGTACATAAGTCAGCACCTACTCCGAACGTCAGGTACACCTGGGGGCGGCGCGCTTTGAAAAATGTAAAATGGCGACATGCATTACAAGAGTTTTGTAATAGCTGAAAATTGGCAGAGATGTTGATTATAGTATTAAAAAACGCGAGGAACTAGACAGACTTGATAATTTTAGAACACGGCCAGTCAGCACGTCGCGAAAGATGTCGAATCGGAGATGTCGGTACAAGAGTTTTGTAATGGCTGTAACTTTGTTTATTCATTTATTATTGTATATAATATAAAAAAATTCAGTCGAATGGGAACATGGGAAGTGCGAATATTATACAGCGCGCGCGGCCGCTCGGAACGCATAGGGATATACAGGATGGATCAAATTCGGATAACAGATTATATAGCATTCGATAGATCTCAAAATTCTAAGAATAACGTATATTTCTCGTTTTTCGATCCGACAAGTAGTTTCCGAGTTATTAATTGTTAAATGTTAGGAAGATGAGCCAATCAGCGGGCGGCTATAGCGGGCGGCAGAATCGGCGGTGAAAGGTGGAATGGAGCAGCCCGAAGAGGTGGGGAGTGGCGATCATCGCTCGCGGTCGCGCGTACGCTTGCACCGGGCGCGGAGGGACGCAGGGACAATTGAACGGCTAGCTGAGTTAGCTTACACAGAAAATTGATTGTTGCTTCCTTTTTGAAAAATACTGGATAGCTTATTTATTTCATATGTTGTATGGAAAACTTATTCAATCATTTTAATAGTCGATAGTAATCATTTCAATACCTATTGATAAAAAATATTAAGTCTTGCAATGAACAGTATTAAAGATCTAAGTAGGTAAAAGCTTAAATTTTTATAATTTAAAAATCTGGTTTTGCTAAGGTCTGACGATTCAGAAAATTTTGGGGGCTACATAAAGTATAGAAAGATACATTTAATATTAAAT
>UELV01168440.1:0-13793 GCA_900490015.1 Megastigmus stigmatizans | reverse complement strand
GAGAGAGAGAGAGAGAGAGAGAGAGAGAGAGAGAGAGAGAGACAGCGCGAGGCATGCGGCTCACTGCTCTGATCGCGAGCAGTTCAAAATTGCCATTACTCAAAGAATTGATGATGAAAATATGCAAAAAATTATCAACATTCTTGAATCTATGTACAACCAAGTAGTATTATTCAAGCAACTTCAAAGTACCGTTAGCATGGGGTTAGAGAATATAAAACAAATATCGCATATTTATATGTTTTTATTTTGACAAATGTCTGTAATGAATTTTCGAAAAATTGAAACGTTTCATGTTTATTATTATTTATTGGATACTAAAGTAGATTTTCACAAAATTTGAAATGATAATTTTCAACAGAAAATATTTTGGAGATTATTCAGTAAATAATACATCGACCTGGGTGGCATTCTTTCTTATTTTTAAATTTATTTGTAATATTCTACGTAGCTTCAAAGTATTTTAGACTTTAGATATTATATCATATAAAAAAATTTCGATCCAATCTGAGCGTCAATTATTTTGTAATACTTAATTGAATGCGTCAAAAATGCATTTTTCCATAAGAGCACATGTTAAAAAGTGAAATACAGTTTTTAGAATTGCAAGCGATATTTTTGGGCCTGAATAATTTTTTTCAAACAGATCGTTTCTACACACTCACTCGTCGGCATGCATGTCTACCGAGCTGGACATATTCACGCTCCCGGCAACGCAGACATCGATAGAGCATAGTGCTTATTTAAATTACAAACTTGTGTCATCTCTCAGCGAGGAAGGCAACGCGCCCTTGGAGTTTTTAGTGCCGAGCGCGAGTGAAAATAACATAGATCTCATGCACACTATGTTGTACATTCAGGCGAAAATCACTCCCTTTGATACAGACGTTAAAAATGCTAAAGTTGCACCGATTAACAATTTTCTTCACTCAATGTTCAATCACATTGACGTTTTTCTTCAATCAAAAACTCGTTTCTCCACCGGATAACGCGTACCCCTACAGGGCATATATCGACTCGATTCTCAATTACTCACCCGCGACTTAAGACTCGCATTTGACAGCGAGCTTATAGTATAACGATACATATGATGCAGCACCGCAACCAGCCAATTTAGGCGCGGTAAAACGACGCTACTTTTCGAAAGGTGGAAAAACATTCGACATGATTGGGCATCTGCACTGCGATGTGTTTAATCAAGATATAATGCTAATCAAAGGTGTAGAAATGAGAGTTAGACTGGTCAAAACAAAGATGCGTTTTGCTTGATGGATGCATCGGATAACGGTAGATTTAAACTGCATATAAAGGAAGCGAAGCTCATCGGACGACTAGTTAAAATTAATCCAGGAGTCTTACTAGCCCACGCCAATGCACTAGCAAAAACTACGACGAAATATCCAGTCACTCGTGAAGAGGTGAAATCTTTCACCCTGCATGCAGGAATTCTCGGTGACACCATCGATAATGCTATACTCGGACAACTTCCGAAAAGAATAATTATAGGTTTCGTTGACAGTAAAGCCTTTAATGGCAATAGAGGTCTTAATCCATTCATCTTTCGACATTTCTCAATTAATCACCTGTCGCTTTACGTCGATGGTATGCAAATACCCAATAGACCATTGCAGCCGCGTTTTACAGGTAATTCCGAGCTCTATGTAGACACGTTTCGTACGTTATTCTCTGGTACAGGTATACATTTTTTCAATGAGGGTATTGGTATCAGCCGGTACAACTATTCAAGAGGGTATTTTCTTACCGCGTTTGATCTAATACCCGATCTATCTGCAAACTGCGTTACGCATTGGAATCTCGTACGCTTGGGAAGTGTGCGAAAAGTGCGTTATCGTATTCTGTGATGTCTATGCAGAATGCGATATCGTGCTGGAAATCAATTCGACCAGACAGATCGTAACGGATTTTAACGCGTAGGCAGTGGGTAGTGTTAAGAGTATAAGTCGACGAGACGTAGTCGATGGAGCATCAGTATCACCTGCACTTTTGACCAGTAGCCAGTAGCAGCATCAGTAGCACCAGCAGCGACAGTAGCGCCATCATCATGGATTACACAATAGAGATTTAGAGTCTCAGAGACGAGAATAACTAATTTCTATCTAAAGAAGTGGCGGTTGTATCTCTTCAAGGCTGTAGTGTAGCTCATTGGACAATCAGCCCACCCTGAGATTTCGCTACATTACCTGAAAACATAAAAATTAACAACGACTACATCTCAAGACTATGGTTGGGATTCACTGGTTCGACGGTGACATGAGTTTAAGAAAATTTCGTTTTCATCTCTACAATATCGCGAGAAAGGCCAACAGAATTTTCGTACGAGGAATGGAAGAAGCACGATATATCTCATCTATAATTGGTCGCAGTGTTATAAACGTCGATAAGTATACACATACATCTCTAAGCCTCCTCGAATTGGAATTAAAATTTGATATCGAGTCTATATGTTTTTACCACGGCAGTGAAGAAAAAAAGAATAAAAAGGGGCACTGCGCCCTTTATCGCGCACATCTATTAAGATTGTGGTTTTATGCACTTCTATCCGATGAAGATCAACGGAGTCTACCGGAGGATAACCGCAGTGTATTTTACAACGCCCTTGTGAAACTTATACTCGAGAGAAGAAATGCGCAAATAAGATTTGAATATTCTCTTGAAAGTAGAGACGAAGTAGATCTCATCACCGACGACGACGAGGACGACGCCGACTACGTCGACGACGACGAGTCAGATAGCACCATAGCAGAGATCGCGACTACGGATCGCCATCATGAACACTCGCGAAATAATGAGAGCTCTGGAGGGGCTGAGGGTAAACACGAGCGGAGTTTACGTGGCTATTCGTATCCCGAATCTATTTCAGACACCAGCCGGTTTAGTATGTAACACGGGTGATCATACGAAACCAGGAACGCATTAGGTGGCCATCTACATTGACCACCATAGATACCGAACCTATTCTGATAGCTACGGAGTACAACCGGTATCGAAACATTATCTCGACCGCCTCCGGAAAAATTCGAAAAGTTTCTCCTGAGAGTTTCTCCTCACGACAACTACAAAGTATCGATTCAATGTGCTGTGACCAATATACCATCATATTTCTACATCACATGTGTTGGGGTACGACGTCGCGTCAATTTGAACATCTTTTCACAGGCGATGCGAGAAAAAACGATGGGATGGCAATAAATTTTTGTAAGAAAATATTTCGTAAAATTAAGAATAAAAAATGTAAACGAGCCAGCGGGTTCGGTAAAGAGCGTTCTCTTGGAACGAGATTTTGCCATCAAACATGTATTTCTAGATTAAGATGTAATTTGTAATTGTATTTGAAGTAACAATAAACATATCCTTCATTATTAAAACAATATATTTCGACTCATATTTATTTGAACACGCCTCCAAAAACTGTATATTGATTATGCAAATTTGTAGTAACAATAAACATATCCGTCATCATTATTATTATTAAAAAACTATATATTTCGACTCATATTTATTGGTTTTGCAAATTCGAGTATTCTCTAGATGAACAATTTTTCTCGATTCGACGTTTCAGTACCCTCTGCACTGCTCATCTTGAATCAATATTTTTTGCAAACTTTTCTCGCAATCGCTGTAGTATACGATTTTTTTCTCGTTTTGACGTTGCATCTCGAATCGATATATTTTTTGCAAAATATTCTTTGCTTTCCCCATCCCATCTTCCAAAGCTAGTATACTACAAGAACTCTTCTGTTTCGACTCAGTCATAATCAATTGCGCGAACGCTACACACCGTAGCAGCCGTAATATCGTTTGAAAATACAGTGTTCCTAATAGTAAATTTTCAATCGTGGCTAATAATCAGAAAGATGAAGTAAGAGCAGAATTACCCAATCTCTTATTGTGTACCACGCAAGCTCTTAACAAAACAAATTCAAAGAGAATTTGCATTGGACTTGAATACAGTGATGGCTACTATCGCGAGGTTGTTAAATTTCTCAGCTCAACAATGTTCTACAAAAACGGCACTCTTGGTTCAGACAGTTGGAAAATACTCAAGGGTAACTTTGACGGTATAATAGACTACTATCAAAATCCGTACGCCTTCTATCAAAATTTTGGACCAATCGAAAAAATAAATCTACCTAATTATGATTTAAACTTTACTAAATCATATGGAACTAGAGCAATCTCCCTTACCGGGAGTCCAAACGTCGAAGACTCGAACGAACAAAGAGAAGAATCAAATGAACCAGCTTGCAAAAAAATAAAAGCGCAGACTTATCTTCAAAGCCTCATCTTGCACCAAACTACATTTGAAGGACTTCGTAATTTAAGCAACTTGGTAGACACTCTGCTCGAGAATATCTAAAAGACAAACTCGACAAAGAAGACCAACAGGAGGCTATGCATATTGTCAACGAGTTTAAAAAATTTAAACGTTACTATTCGCAACATCACTCCACCTTGGAAGATTTAATTAAAGAAAAAATTCCAGATGACGATTACAACTACAAAAATTATTTCTTAAAAATTGTTCTATCCGAAATACTAGCTTTACCCATGATTGCTAAAAATTTAAAAGAATTGTATTCTAATGTATAAAATATAACATGAAAATAAAAAACATAATTATGTATCTGTAAAAATCGTTCTTTTATTTTGCACCTCTAAATATATAAACATTCTTACTTAAGAAAACCTCTCTCTCGCTCGCACGGTACAAGTGCTTTACCTATTCGACCGCAGCATCGATGGGCACCAGCCCCATTACGCATGGACGGATCCCAGTCCTCCACTCCATACACCACGCTAAACTCATACCTGCCTCTCTCTCTCCCTCTCTCCCTCTCCCACCACTTACCCTCACTCCTTCTACCTCCTAACACCACAACCGTGCAACGCGCTGACTCCCCCTTCCACCTAACCCTCTTATGCAATACCACGGTGCTGCCTCCACTCCCGCCCACTCCACAAAACCTGCTCGTGCAATGCCACTCGCCTACCCCACTCTAATTCCGGAGCTAAGTCACACACGTAACAAAAAATCAGAACCTACTTCTTGGCGAGCACGCCGCTCGCGACGTTTCCTTGCACGACGTCCTCCACGACGACATACCTTCAAATTATTAATAATTTTATTAATTATGGATATAGCGACTTTAGTTATACATATATTAACCTGAAATCCCTAATTTAAAAAAAAAACATAAAACTTTAAAATCCAATGGCGGGAAGGCAAGGGACAAATCGACAAGCGGGAATCGAGACCTATCCTACCCGAAAAAATCGAAGCTATGCTGAACAGCGGTCACAGGAGATCGAACGATTGGCATAAGATTACTTCAAAAGTACAGATTCTCAGGGTCTCTCAGATAATCTTAGGAAAAGAAAACATTCGAAAAAAAATGAAGAATATATCGGATGGTAAGGGAAGTAGGATAGGCTCTACGGGATTGGATAGAGCGGCAAATTCTAAAAAAAAATCCTATTGCAACTTTTCGATTCGATCAATATTCATTGAGTAATCATCGAGTGAAAATTAGCTGAACGGGTCAATCAGGCGAGAGCTAAAGCACAGATACTCGGCGGGCCGCTTTACTCCACCCGCCTAGCGCTTCGCCTCCTGCTATAGCTCTCTCCTGATTGACCCTTTCAGCTAATTTTCAATCGATGATTACTCAATGAATATTGATCGGATCGAAAAGTTGTAATAGAATTTTTTCCTTAGAATTTTCCGCTTTATCCAATACCGTAGAGCCTATCCTATTTCCCTTTTACATCCTATATAAATATATAAATTTCCTAAAGTTAATAATACTATTTCAAGAAATATATACATTTTTTTAATAATACATTTAATTAATCAAAACCAAAAGTAAATAATAATAGATTAAATTTTAGATAAATAAATATTTATTTATTTATTAAACATTAAACCCTTAAAACCGACATAATTTAAGTACAGAAAACATACAACTAGTTACTTAAATATTCTTACAAACTTATAGCACTATAATGTCACGTACGGCCACGAGGTTCCCCAGAAACCTCGGTCCACGCGACACCCACTGTCGTCGGAGCTTTTCTACCTCAGCAACTACCGATGGTATGATGGCCACCGGAGACAATAGCGGCTGACTTCGCATTTCCGTCGAACCTCCTCGGGTTCTCCTTACCCGAGCTCGCTCGCTGAGCTCGGTGAGGAGAGCCTGACAGTCGCCGGGAGTTCGCGAAGCGCCTAATGCTTGGAGAACTCTGCTCCAAGCAAATCGAGACCATCCTTCAATCTCCCGTCACATTTTCGTACTGAGTGTGAGTGGCTGCGCGAGAGGCTTACGCACATATCCCGTAAGGAATTTATTTTTCTCTTCTCCTTGTTCTCTATCCGCGTGGAGAGAACAAGATCTTAGGCGCTCGCTTAATGCAACAAAAGAAGAAAGGAAAGAAGCAGATGGAAATTTGGTGAAACGGACCTTAATCACAACGCTCGATCAGCTTAATATGTCATTCCTTATTGTCTGTGTAGCCCTATCGCTGAAGCTAGCTCGCATTAAGTAAGTAAAAAGACATAAGATACGTATGTCTTTAGCTATAGCAACCCGCGTTAGAGTTCGCATCGGGAAAGACTGTTTCCAGTAAATTTAATTAAATAAAATAGCAAAGTGTCATAAAACTCGTCAGGCGCTGTAAAATTCTGTAACATTTCGGTATCGCCAGTGTGCGGCCCATATCCACACAGCGACGCGAGTGATCCAGAGGTCTGAAGCCCTGAAATGGATCGGGCGCGCAGAGAAATGCAACGGCACACGGACCTTATATCACAAATAGTGAAGGATAGAAAGGCAGCTAATCCAGACTAGATGCTGCGACTGGATCCGTCATGCACTTCTTCGGCAAACAACCTTAACCCGCGAAATAATATCCAGGGCGCACATTCATTATTACAAGAAGAGGCATCGGGCAACACACACACACACACACTGATGCTACAGACTAGCTCAAAGGGCCTCAGCATGATGCATTACAACAGAAGCCGCCCTCGAATACGCCTCCGTTCGATGCACATGTGTCAGAATCAGCGGACGTCAACACTCCTGATTCCACAAACATACGCAATCGGTTACTGCGCCTGCAATGGTCGGACGACTTTCTAAACGTTAACGCTCAGAGCGAAGGCTGGGACGCGCGAAGAAAAATGCTCACATCAAAAGCTAGTGTGCCTCAGCTGTCGTATTCGCACATCTTCTCCTTTACACAGACGTTAGAAGCCGCGCGAGTACATGGCATGAAGCTATTCACCGAGGATGAATTCCAGCCGCGCGTAGCCCAATTAATCGACCTTCCATCTGCTGCAATGCGCCGAACGTAGCCAAACTCCTGCCATCTAACTATACATCAAGCATTGAATTTAATACCATCCTTTGATGGTTCACCCAATAAATTCCATGCTTTCTCAACAATTTTGCTCGATATTGCAGGCTTGTACTCTTGACGCTTGCTAGCAAGTTGCAAAGCCCCGCAAGTGAGGCATATGGCTCGCGCGTCACTCAGTACACGACGGTACATTGTTTCATCTGCGACCACTGAGTACAATTCAACAACGTCGGCACGACAGACGAGGTAATGGTACAGCTCAAATACATTTAACGTAGCGTGGAAGAATCTGCCGGAGATTTTAAACTTCAGATACAAAAGTTATCACAATCACATCCTCGATGACAACGATGCGACAATCGGGTTGCATCAGAGCAATCGCGACTCACGCAAATGATGCGCCCACCAGAAAGCGCTGCAACAACTTTTGTTCGGCCTGCGCATGTTCCTTGTGAAAGAAGCGCAGGTACGGATCGAGCGTCCTCATACCCTCCAAGAAGCTTTGAGAGTCGCCTACGCACGCACTATATTATAATGCTTGGACGCAGCAGTCACCCTGCAATTTGCAGTCAAACAAACACAACAAACGCTTCTGTGCCACAAATAAAAGCAAGCAATTTATTTTCAAGGACTGCCGTCAACACGCTCCACGCGCAACTGCTTAATTCGGAAAATATCAGGATAGCAACGGTAACCGAAAACTGCTCTTACTGCGGCAGCTCTAAGCACGCGGAAGCTGAGCGTGTCAAAAAGCGTTTTTACTGTGACCGAAAAAGATACACTATCAACAATTGCCACCAAAACGGCGTGCACGACGAAGTAATCCACAACAAAGCAAACAACCCTCGCGGGCGCGGTAATTTCCAAAACGCCCTAATAGCAACAGCAATAATCATGCACTGCGCGGTAGAGTCTGAAGATTTTTGGACAGGCAAGTCGATAGGCAACATAGGCAAGATTATGTCGCACAAACAAACAGAGAATCCAAGGATAACTATGACCGTCCTCGCGATTGCAAGAACTCTCCGCAACAAGAGAGATTCGGCGAGCATTAAAACTACGAGTAGTTTTCTGTTCGATAACGTCCGGTAGTGACGAGCGACCTCGCTCTGTTGCCAACAACCGCACACTAGAACCGCTCCGTGCACTTAATATTAAATTCCTAAACACAGAAAGAAACCCACCGATAATAATACTGAATAGCGACGAACTAAAAGCAGGTGCAGCTAAATTTTATGTAGACACCGACGCGGATATATCCATAATAAAGGTCAGTTTCTTAAAAGAGGGCGCACACGTCATGCCAGGAGAATACCGCACTGTGGGAAAAACTGATATGTCTCTACACGACATGCTCTGTTAGGTGCGCTTGGACCATGATCCATTTCATATTAACTCGGAAGGATTGCTCGGTTGGGACACGGTAGCGCAACATGATAGTACTGTAAATGCCACGCTAAAGCGCTTAGAGATCAGGAATATATTTATTCCCTTTACACGTGACGAATGCGTGCAAATACCCCCTCGAATGCGTTGAACCATATACACAAAAGCGATTCATAATGTAAATACTGGCTGGATGCCTCTACAGGACTTAGGCCCAGGTATAATTTTCGGTAAAATTAAACCCAAAACTGAAAATGGTAAAAGTTACGCAGAATTGCATAAATACCAACTACTTGCCTATAGAGATTCCTTTCCCCGAAGTAGAGGTAATTCCTTGCGAAACGGCATCATATAGCGGCATCACAAGCGTCAAAGAGGACGATGCAATTAGCGCGGGGCAAGTACAGCAAATTATACTCAGACGGCTATACAAGTACAATGACATCAAATGTGAACTTACACAGAAGAAAATTGACTCGAAGGAAACTCGAAGGGATCTTCACTGCAAGCACTGGGCTTTTTGCTGCTTTCGCATGGGGAGAAGAGCAGCAAAAAGCCCAGTGCTTGCCGCGTCAAACCTCTCAGAGCCATTCATTACAACGACCAACGCATCAGATTATGCAATTGGCGCCATATTAAGCCAGGTTAAATTAGGGAAAGACCACCCATACGAGTATGCATCTAGAGCGCTCCAGGGGCGGCGAGTTGCGCTTCCCCACTCACGACAAGGAGCTTCTCGTGGTAGTCTTCGCGATAGAGCAGTTCAGGCCGTATTTTTACGGAAGGGAGTTCACCATCGTTACAAACCACGAGCCAGTTAAGCATTTTGTCACCACCACTCGAAACATTCGAAAATATTCCTTGGAAGGTAGATAGACCTGAAGATCGATCAGACTGTACTACTCATGCCCGCAGTTCTGTGTGTATAAGTCAAGCACAGAATGCATATTGCTTCACGATTCGCTACATCGCAACGACGACATACTGAACACGTCCCCAGAAATCTGCCTTTTTTGTTCTTTAATAAAAATCTGTGCCGTACCCTTATCATCTGACGACTTAGAAAAACGTCTGCTACACTCTACAGTGCTTAAAACGTGCGGAGATTCAGACGAGGACATGGAATACTTATCTTCATGCACAGAATTCAGTGATGTAGACTGCGTCTACATATTTTCACCCAAATTTAATCAGAATGTGTGCGTACACTATCAACTAGACAATCAAGTTTTGTTTTGCCTTTTTTTGGCGAACCATTCGCGTAATTTTGTGCACCTATATTTGGCGGAAGTGCACTTTACACCGCATCTCCATATGGCATGGTGGAGTCATGAGTAGTCTAAGTCAATGATAGCGCACAATCCAAGCCAGAACGAAACAAACACAACATAGGCAAAGCAGCTACCCGCAGAACAACGCATCCAAAACCACGCTCACGGCTAGCGAAGGAAGCAACTATATTATCAGGATCGGAATGGTCTAATTTCATCGATTTTCTCAATAAAATATTTTCTGGCATCCCTCAATCACAATGCTGTTTAAAAGAATGTGCCTGTGCCGCCAGTTACCAATAGATACAAAATCATCAAAGAGTACCATGAAGCGACAATAGGAGGCCATAGTGGCATAAACAAAACCTACAGTAAGATTGCCCACGCCTACTATTGGCGTAACATGCACCCAGAATTTCGTTAATTTGTCAAGGTGCGAAAGCTTATTATCACGGACACACCCTCTAGACCGTTCGATAAAATATCAATGGATTTTTATCGTCCTTTGAGTGAATCGAGATAAGGATATCGATATATTTGTCAACACAAAACTGCTTCCCGAAGTATTGCGAACAAACACCGGTACAATTGGCAAATAGCCGAGAGGTAGCAAAAGCATTGACAGAAAAAGTCATATGCTACTTCGGTCCGCCTATGGCGCTTTTGATAGGTCAGGGCACGCATTTCATAAACAAATTACTAGAAAAATTCGCTAGCATATTTAAGATCAACAAATTCTGCTCAACTCCATATTATCCACAATCTGATGAAGCGATAAAGCGTATGCACTATGCCCTATCTGAGTATATAAAAGCATATGTGGAAGATAAAGAAAATTGGGACGAGCACATACCCTTATGTGAACATGCTTACAATTGCATAGTACACGGCAGTTCAGGTTGCACTCCACAGGAACTTGTCTTTGGCAGGAATCCACGCACGCCATCCATTCCTTCCACGCGAAAAATTAGCTACGTACGACGAATATCTCGCGGAACTCACAGAATGCCTATCGCAGCTACAGACACTAGCCGCGATAAATTTAATGGAAACTAAATATCGGTCAAAATTCTACTCTGATAGAAAAGATCAATACCAAGCATTTTAGGGGAGGAGAGATAGTCTATTTGCTGAAAGAGCCACAGAAAGGTAAATACAATCAATAATATGAGAAACCATTCAAAATAATTGGCATTAACTACACCATCCACAATGGTAAGTTAAAAAGGAATAACATCGTAAGATAGTTCACATCGATAAAATTAAAAGAGCAACAACGCTTAGAGGGACACCGCCTTAATAACCTGAGTAGAATGATCTTAATAACCTCACCCTATCCGAAAACTCCGAATAAGGCCAGTATCCCAAATCAATAGCCTAAGAAAATTCCTTTTATTTTTATTTTTTATTTTTCCGCGGCCTTCGGACTCAAAAAATTCCCGCTATGAAAATACAGTAGCTCACCAGCACTCGTGAGCTCATGTGCACAGTCTACACAATTTTTTAACAAATATTTAACAGAATTTAGATTACAAAAATCGCAAATGCCTAATTTCAATAACCCCCAAGTCCTAAAAAAAAGAACAATAAAAAGTAACTTGATAAACCTACTGTCATTAGAATTCAATTACAGACGTCAATATAAAGTATTAATTACCGATAAATAATAATAATTCTCACTATAATTATAGTCAAATCACTAACAGAATAATGCGCTATTAATTATCAACTACTTGTTCACGAATAAAAAAGGCTTTAAAGCTAACACTTAAAATTATAAGATGCCTGCATATAACTCCAAAAATACGTGGAAAATTATACGCGAACTTAGATTCAAATACGTACACTAATCTAAATCGCAGGAAGCACTATATCTGTGTCAAGAAAATCAGAGAGAGAAAAAGAGAAATTAACAGATAAAACTAATTACTGCAGGAATAGTGCGAAGGCTAAACCAAGAGTCATAAAGGCTAATATAGCCCGAATCACAAGAACAAAAATAAGAAGAAACAAGAAAAACAATGTATTATCAACAACCCAAGAAAGCAAGCAGCCGTGGCTGGAAGTTATCGCATCCAGGAAGGCCGATCAGCTGCTTCGTAACTGACTCGGATGTCTATCGTATCTCGGAGACCTTCATCACTCATTCCGCATTCTCATATACACACATGCGATAATCTCACACCTCTCTTTCTCATGCACTTTTCTCGCATGCTCGGCATGGTACCCATCTACGACACGCATATTTTCAAATCATCGAATATCAAATGAAGTAGATATCAGCGAAAACTATAAACCAATAAGTAATAGTACCCACATTTTTTTGTTATTCATATACATAACTATCGAACATAAACATATACATTAATACGCAGTGCTAACAAGCACATGTACACCAACGAAAAGCATCGATAGAAAGAAAGCAAAAGTCCCTCTGAAATATTCTAAAGTGAAATGCAGTCTATTCACGGCACATCGGTACGTTATCGCGTCAGCAAAAATTTCAGCGATAACTTTCGCGCTACTTAAGACTAACAAGGGGAATCCAAGGAGTATGAGAAACCGATTTTGATGAAGCTTTACAGAGACATTCTTTGATCGAAAATATCAGATACGTGTCTCGTATTTTAGTCAAATGGACCCGAGTTAATGTCCATTTTATGAAAATATATGAGAAACCATGGTTGTCTTAACACCTTTATTCCAAGGCCAATATATATCGTAGAGAATATTACAAAAAATATATCAAAAGTATAGATAATAAACTTTCATTTGCATTTTTAAACAAGTTATTAACACATTTCGCTCGAAAGTTATGAACGATGGCAAGAAAGTGCACAGTTGACAAGTCATAAATACTATTCACATTTATTAAATCAGAAATAATAAAATTCAATGAAAATTGTCAATTTCCTATTAAGAAGGAATAATATAAACGAAAAAATAATATACGAATGACACGCAAACAACTTTTCGCCATCTTCTAAAATAAAACGATTAATATAAGTTTCACATAAGTCAGTATAGAATTTCGGCGTGCCCAATCATTGAACGCCTAATAAATAATAAGCATAAAATAATGGGCTATGTAAAATAATTATGAATTTCAGTCATACAGTTTAAATCAGTAAAATGTAATTGGTAATACGAAATCATCAAGGCAGCAAATCACTTATCTTAAAAGCCAATAGAATTTTTATTTCCTGTTCTTAAATTTACAAGTAGTATAATTTTCACTTGAAAGCATTCTTTTCACGCCTGCCCTCCGCTAATCCACTTTAGATTGATTTCAGACTTAAAAATTATCATAAAACTCAAACAACTCTTCCACTTTAAGAAACTAAAATGGTGCTTATGATTTTACGGCGGCAAAATAAGAGCCTCATTTAGATCAGAGCAATCCCATTATTAGACATAGCGGACTACAAGCTGTTCAAGTTTCTTCTGTCCCAGTGAGACAGACATAGACAACAACTCCACTCTGTTTTCACATATCTGGGCAAAGCAACACTTAATTGCCCTAGACTTTAAAACAAACATGTACTTTCCAATAAACCAGGATGAGGTAATTAGTGTAAAAAGCTCCGTGAAAAATTAATTTGTAAAGAAACGCAGCTTGTCAGGGAATCCTAAGCAATGCTCCTTGCGAAATCAAGATAGCAACGGGAAGACTAATAGATAAATTGTCCAACTGCAATCTAAAACACACACAATTGCATGAAGCTTATTAGATATGGCTTCATGAGATGAACT
>UELV01168439.1:0-20877 GCA_900490015.1 Megastigmus stigmatizans | reverse complement strand
ATATATATATATACGTATACACATATACTGTGCAGCAGGAGTTGGAAGTGGCGGCGGCGGCGGCGGCGGCGGCGGCGGCGGCCGAATATGGGATTCGCCGAGCATGGCTGAATTGCGCCGCGTCGCGGGGAGAGCGTTTTCCTATTCTAATGAACGCGGAAACGATATGTTGGCTTTTAACGAGCGCACAGTATTATATGCACCGCGTGCAGCGGACTCGGTGCTGTACTCGCGGGGCAAGGCGGCGCTGCTATAGCGGCTCGTATACGCGAGCTATTCCGCAGCAGCAGCCTCATTTTGTCCAGCAGCACTCGGTCTTTTCCCGCATGGTAGGGACCTTTGGCCGAGGCCGCGCGCACCGCACCAGGCCAATATATTTTACACGCGAATGACGCCCATTGTGCAGCTCCCTCTCCGCGCGCCATGTAAATAACCCTGATCTATACTCCCAACAGCTGCTGCAGCTCTCTTTTATTTTTCCTTTAATTAAAACCGACCCCCCGGATACGCGGCCGCTATACAGCTCGTGCAGCGGCGCTCCTTTAATTCTGCGAGAGCGCGGATGCATTTTCTCTCCCGTTTTCTTATACGCGCGCGCGCCAAATTACATTCATGCGCGCATGGAATAATGCAGCCGCCACCGCGACTCTGTGCGGTGTATCGCGATGATGCTGATGCTCACCGGCATAATGTGTTCATTAGCACGTTGTATTTTCAATTAGCTATCTGCACTGTTTAATCGACTCGAGGTGCACACTTCGCGCACGCATCTTTTAAACTGGTTTCTGCTCTGGAATCATACGCCGATTCTAATCTCGCTAATGCAATTATATCCGAGCTAATTCAAGGAAAGAAAACAATTTCTTTTTTGGTGATACCGATTATATATACGAGGGCTAAGCAAAAACCTGCAGCGCAATAAGCGCGATGCAAAGATTATCTGCGTAAATTGTTTTTCATCGTAAAGTGCAGAAAAATAGACGTCTTCTAAATTGCACAACGTATGCTTGATAAATTGGATAAAAGCGTTATTTTACATAATTTCATAGAGCCATTCGATTTATTTTCTTGAATAGCTGGGCATCTAATATTCGTAATTCTATTTATGTTATGCATTTTGAAACAAAATTAATTAGCAAGTATAAATGGTTAAAGTAAAATTATACAACTTTGGATAGGATCTTCCTTTGGCACATTATCAGCGATTTTATAGAGAATATGGATCTTTTTAAAAAAGTAACCGTATTTTTATAACTCATATAGTAGATGTAATAGACAAAAATAAATCTCTAATATATAGTAGTATGTAAAACTTTAGTCTGATATCTACACAACATATTTAAGTTTATTTTGATATACAGTAACCTAAATCGATTTAATGTATTCATCAATCAAAGTAATTATTTTAGTCTTGTTAATCAAAAAATAAGATATCTATATACATAATAGTTGAAAAGATATACAAATCATAAATATAACATGTTTCTTGAAAAGTTTATTGTAAATCACTCAAAAAATTATTTTGATTCAACAATAATTTTGAAATTGTTGATTTTAGTTTGTCCTTTAGAATATATCCACGCCTGAAACTTTATGCATTTTGCTATCATACTTCTTAAAACAAAAACGAACATTATAACAAATAATGGGTATAATATTTCATAAATATATATATATATACCCAGTAATACATAGGATTAATTTTAAAATATTCAGACTATTATAAGTTCTTCATGTTGTATTTTATATGTACGATTCTTATTAGGTTATGCTTTTTTGATACATTCAATTACATATTCAATTTAATATTTAATAATTTAACTAATATTTAAATAATTTAAATCGTTTTTGTAATATTCAAAATAAACAAAAATAATTATCGATGATGCGTGATATGTATTTAATTTTAATGGTTTTTTTTTATTAACTAATGGCATACTAGATCTATAAGAATAATTAACGCATATCACGCGAGCTTTTCTGAAGCAGGTTTTCATTAATTTTAGTTGGCGTGTACTCGATCATTGCATCGAACCGTCGTTAATCTTCCCAAGCTTCCTGAATAAATCTTTCGTGACTATTTGGTCTACAAATATTTTATGCAGACAGAAAATTTGTCTTTTGTTAGAATATCTTTTTTCTCTTTACAAAATGTTGCAAATATTTGAATTTATGTATAAATATATATAATATATGTTACGCTTCTATTAAAATTTATTTATATAAACTGTATAAAATATCAAATAATTATTCAATTTTTATACACTGATCAAATATTTCAATTAGTATAATTTTATCTAGTTTTATATAATTAGGCAAAATTCATAACTACAGTAAAAACTAAGAAATCACACGTATTTGTATATAAAAAGTCTCCGAATAAAAATATCATTGTGGGCATTTATAATATTGTACTTTCAAGGATTTTTGTACAATAGGTAGAATTAAAACTTTTATAGTATAAATGTTGGACTTATAATAGATGTCAAGACTTGAATAATATGTATACTGTTAATTTATACTTTTTTTTTTAATTTTTTCAAATAGATTTAAACAATATTTTTAATTATGTACAGGTTGATATTTAAGGTAATAAATTTTAATGGTTAATATTATAGCGTTTGAAGTAAATAAGATGTAAATAAATTATAATCTCTTTATTTTACATATTTTTGACTGTAAAAGATTTTGTTACGTTAAGAGGGTTAGAATATGGCGATATGCGAATAATTTTAATTAATTGTCAATGAAAACTGTTAATTTGCAGACATATATTTTTGATGCCACCTGCACAGACATTTGAATCCTTACGTGTCGTTATGGAAATAAAAATAATTATATATCTGGTGATAATGGGAGGCGGATCTTATGGAATCCCTTTATTGGGTTAATTTTTGAATAATCATAATTTTTGTTATTGATGCAAGTGAAAGAGCATTCTTAGTTGGCACAGTATAACAGTATACATTATAGATGTTAGCATAGTAATTTCCTTGATAAATAAAATAATCGCTATTCTATATAACTAATTTTATATGAGATAATATGAATTTCCTTAAGGTTATATGAGAAGAAAAATAATGTAATATTTGCATTAAGATTTGTAATTACTACTACTTTGAAAAATGTAGTAGAGACAGTGGTTTCGATATTACAAATTCATCATAAAATTGCCTACCTATACGTGCAAATTGGCGAGGCGTGAAAAATGGATGAAGCACGGCAGGAGAAGAAAAGCGTGAAAAAGAGCGATAAGGAAAAAGAAATGGAAGCACAAGTGGATGTAGGGGGAGGGTAGAGAGAGACTGAGACATGAGCGTGGATCAGTGCGCAGAGTGAAAATAAGCTCAATGAACTCGGCTCGTTGATCAGGTCTCTTTGCAGCTCGATAAATCAGGAGCGCGCACGGAATGCCTCTCGTGCAGCAGTCAGTCTCTCTCTCTCTCTCTCTCTCTCTCTCTTGAGATTCCCCACGGCGTTAGAACGGTTTATAAGCATGCGGCACGGCCAATTCCCCGGGGCGCGGTTATCTTGGCGCGCCCGCGCCTACGTGTGTAGCCACTCTCACTCTCTCTCTCTCTCTCTCTCTCTCTCTGTCTCTGTCTCTCCCCTGAATGCTGGAGCTGCTGCTGGCGCTATCTCTGGCTCGCTCGCTCACTCGCGGCGGTAGACCAATAAATACGCGTGCGCGTCGATCAGGGAGAGCGTGTAAATCGGCCGGATGCGGCGCTAGTCGGGGTGAGGGTGCAGGCTCTCTTTCCATCTCTACTCACCCCCGATACACGTACTTTCCGCCCTTACACGTGTGTCTGTTCCTACAGTATGGCTCTGGCTATGTATGCGGCTATATACTATAGACGCATTCGCACGTTGTGATGCGCCTCGCCGCCGCCGTCGCTTTTATGGGTGTGGTCGACGAACACAGGGCTGAGCGTTCCTGCATATAGCCGCAGAACGATGTTTGCTTAAGCGGATTAGAAAAATCAACGGGGATTATGGGGGAAGCATTGCGAGATGCCCTTCGAGTCGCTACTATAATAGGGCTCTCGCGCCGATCGAAAGCTGATATATAGCCTCGTGCGTGCGTGCCAACGAGGTCACGCGTGTACCGATGCACGTTAAAAATTACTTCATTATACATTTAGGGATTGTCGCACTTGTAGCACTTTGTTTCATTTTATCTAGCTCTATACATATGTATATATGTGGGAAATATTGCTTTTAACCCATAATCTTTTTGTTCATCGTGATATATTGGTTACCTTAATTCTTTTATTTTTTTCCTGTTTTCAAAATATGGTAATGGGTGCATTTATTTATGCTAAAAATATTTTCTTATATTATTTTTTTTTGAAAATGCTACAGCTGCAGCCTCGTATATTGTAAATCAGAAAGTTTATTCGGAATATTATATTTTATTAATATTTTATAAAATTTACCTAATGTTTATTACTTCTTATATTCTTATTTTCCTATACAATTTTTTATTTTATTAACCAAAACGACTAAATTAGTTCCTTCCGCATATATACGAAAGTCAAGAAATATATATAATGATAGGTAGTTGAAATGTAAACATATAGGCATGTCTGATGTATATTAGTATAGGGTTCTAGATCTCCTACGTCCAAGTCGATAAATAATTCAGAGTCAAGCATAACAGTTAATTCAGGGGTATTATTGACGAACTCGCGTTCGTTCAATCTCTATCCTTAAAAAGTATTTCCGCAATATCTTATAAATGCGGAATGGGTTTATAGAAAGTGAATTTCTTTCTATAACTTTTAATTTGATTCATTTCTATACAATATTATATATTATATAGTATTTGAATAAAAAGAATTAATCTTTACGAGTCTGTCGATAAACTCCAAGTCACAATAAGTAAAGAAAGGCTCAATAAGTAAAACGTCGTTCTATACCTGCTTGGCGGCACATAATAAAATCATAAAATATCAAACAAAAGGTCGAACATGTAAATAGCAATTAAGAATCTGCACTTGTTGAGCAGTCGTCAGTCAAGTTGTACTCCGAGTAAAAAGCCCTCCCGGAGGCTTGAATAACCAGCCGAGAAAAACAAGAGGAAAAGGAGAGAGAGAGAGAGGGGGAGAGAGAGAGAGAGAGAGAGTGGTAGAAGAGAACTGGCCGACCAGTTGGATCATCTCGGATCGGCTACTCGGCAATTCCCTTGCTCCTCCGGTGTCCCCTTCCAGCCTCTTCGGCCCAGGTCGATGGCTCGATCGCCTGTCAATTGGCTCTGGCGATTGAAATTTAGCACTTCGGCCGTTCGTACGCGTAAAGAGTCCCTGTCTCTCTCTCTGTCTCTCTGTGTATAAGTGTATATACGCGCACTCGTCGTCGCTTTATTATACGCGCCCTGGAATATATGTATATGCGGGTCTGTGCCGTGTGCTCTTTTTTTTTCTCCGTGGAGCGGCGCACGCGCTGCTGACCAAGAGCAAAAAATCAGCTACGTCAACGACGTATAGCACACACGCGATCTCCTCGCTCTCTCTCTCTCTCTCTCTCTCTCTCTCTGCAGCTCTATCCGTGATGTATACGCATGCAGGGCTGTGTGGCCGAGGGTCGCAGAGCAGTGGGCGTTTTTAAATCTGCCGAGGCAACGCCCCTAGTTCCCCTCCGTTGGCGTCTAGGTGGGGCGCGTCTTCATCCCATTGGCCGTCGTCGGCGACACACGAGAGGGCCACCGAGCGCTCGGCATTAATTATTCTAAATAAGTCGTCGCCCTGCGCTGCCGCGGCTGATTATATAGAGTTTGCAGTGCCATAAATAGAACCAGTTTACAAATCGCGCGCAGCTCTCCTTCCCCTCCTCCCCTCCACAGTCCCCCTTTCCGCTGTTAAGGGAGAGAGATCAACTTATGCGAGAGAGAGACGCCGCGAGCAGCACAAGGGAACGGGAGACAAACTGATCTGATTCGACTCTCTCTCTCTCTCTCTCGCTCTCTCTATACATAAGTATGTGTACCCTTTTCTTTGGGATGCTGCTGCTGTATACAGTCGATGTGTGTACAGAGGTTCCGTGCAGCGTTAAATGAATAGAAAAATTAATCCGTCTCGTTCTCTCGCTCGGAATTGTCCGCGTCTGCGTGTGCGTGTCGTATACTGCGGTGTGTGTTCGATTCGACTCTTTCTTTTTTGCTCTCTCTTCCTCATAAATACTGTATACCGATAATATTTCCTTCTGATGTCTTCTTTTTTGTTGAATCACTTCCGAGTAATACGTAGCCGAAGTCAATATATATATATATATACTATACTGTTTCAGAATCTAGTTTGTAATACTGGTCCATACTGGTTGCTGTAGAAAAACGATTCCATTTATATTATAAAAGTATGTTGTTTAGGTGCAGTTGTTATATAACAAGTTTTCTGCATTTACAAGAAGAACAGTTTTTCTTCATTTACCAATCGAATACTTTTTGATTACTAAATCAAGAATGTTAAATACACTGTTCATAGCTATTTTTTATAAAAATGTTTCCAAGATCTCTTAATTTTTAAGCATACTTCATAAAATCATTTGTTATGCAATAAATAGAATTTTAATGATCGCGTATTAAAACTCATTTTGGGTTATATAGTTGGAATATCGTAATACTTTTAACGTGCTCGGACACTTAATCCGATAATTGAAACGTAATATTATGATGGAGGCCTTAACGCGATGCTCGACACTTAAAATTCAGCGATAGAAAGTATAAAATTCACGAGCGATGCATCAGCCCGTAAATGCATTGTAATTATTCGATGAAAATTTAAATAGGGTGAAATCCTCGGAAGTACTGCTGCAGCAGCAGCAGCAGCGCATCTCCGGCGAGTCGCTGTTGGCTGCGACAGCTCCGCTACAGGTTGCAAGTGGCGCAATATCGCTGTATAAGATGGTGGCAAGTAAAGCGGCTGCAGCAGCAGCAACAGCAACGTACGCCGTATGTCGCTAAATGTATACTAATTACGACGGCGGCGGCGGCGGCGGCGGCGGCGGCGACGGTGGTCGCTCGGTGAAATCGCTCGCGAGGAGCGAGAGAGAGAGAGAGAGAGAGAGAGAGAGAGGCGCGAGCGAGCTACTTGGAGCAGTTAAGTCGAATTCCGATGCGGCATAATTTTCCCTTTACGACTGCGGCCTGTCAGCGTCGGGCGCACCAAAATACTTTGGTGCGCGCGGCATTCCGGCATTAACGGCTCAGCTTGCGCGCATATAAAGACGCGGACACGCACTTACTCGGGGCCCCCCTTAACGATCGGCCCAATGATGTGTTCCAGGGAAGAGAAAATAACGACAAGACGTTGTTACCTTAGACGTGACTTTATTACGAGAAACCGCTCGCGCGCACACGCGGCTCCGTTGCCGAGAAAATTATCGGATGCAGCGCCTCGAGAGACTCTCTCTCTCTCTCTCTCATACATGTGTGTCTGCAGTGTGTGCGCGCTCGCACATATATGTATAGCGTGCGAGCTGCTGCTGCCCCCTGGGGCATTTTAGAAAATAACAAAATAACAAGATGACCCGGTACTTTCGCTGCGTGCATCGTCCACCTCTTCGGCTCGGCTCGGCTCTCGCGCTCGTGATCGGCGCGGGGGTAGGATGAAAAACCCATTACCTCGCGTTTTTTTACACCTTAACCGCCCACTTACTCTCCTCTCCGCGCTTTAGAATTGTATTTGCTTATCATTACATCTGTGTGGATCATGCATTAAGGTAATCGTTGATGATGCGCGCGTTATATACAACGCAATGGAGCATCGAGCTCGGGATCGTTTCACCTTTTTCCTCGACCTATAAAATATTCCTTCGTGATTGATATGTTTAAGCACGTCAGTTTCTTTTTTTTTTAATGGAATCCATTTCATAATCAGTCCTATTGATTTAATTATTAACCGCGTGGTTTACCGTTCTAAAATCGTACGAGGAAAATGAATTGTTAATAATTGTTATGTACGAATATATATATATATATTACGATGATATACTGTACTCTATATGTTATTTAACAAAATGAGTTGCCGCACATTAAAAATAGAAACATTCACTACTTAAGTTGTTCGTAATATTTTAAATATATAGTTGTGTAAGATAATGATAAATAATAGAGGCAATTCATAAAGTGCATAAAAACTGTTTTCTCTCATTTATAAATGTATTCTAAAAGTACTATAATTGATATATAGTTTTACGAGAAAAAGTTGAATTGTAACATTTATATATAAAAAGTTATTACGAATAGATATTGTTTTTATTAAATCTATAGCTTTTGCAGCAGCGAATCAGCTAATTTATGATTGACGTGACAAAGATAAAAATCTTAACTCGAACGATCATTCTCATTGTTATTGAGTTGGAACCTTCTGAAGGCGAGAGAGGCGTTTCTCGTGTTTATAGAGTTTACTATCGATAGATACAGACACATTCAAGTTATTTATGGCTGCAATCTCTATTATTGTTCAAAGTTTCTTACTGACTGAGCTCGCGAGTTAACCGCTTGCGCATATAGCACAGCTCGAGAGAGACTCGAATCGTATTAGCCTGCGAGAACAATAATTTATAATAAGAGAGTACAAGTACATACAACATAACTCGTGCCAGATCGTGAATTTGCCGAGCAAATTTATGTAATTCGCCAATGTGATCTACAAGTTTGCAGTTTTCAACTTGATTATCTTATGATGATATACGGAACTTTTGTAACAACTTGTTCGTAGTAAAAGGAATTAAAAGGATTGCGCGTAAATATTGATTTAGCAAAATTATAGAGATTTTTTTTTTAAATAAAGTCCTCTATAATAAGAAGTACTGCATAATTTGTATTGGAATATGGGTTGTACACATCTTATGTACCTAGTATCATTATTATGAAATTTTTTTAGGTTCTGATTCGTAAAATTATTTCCCATACACAGTGATAATTATTCTCTTTAGTCCCAATTTTACTTTTTTATGTTGTGCTTCTTTCCAAGCCAATGTATTATTCGACAAGAAAGAAAGTAAATATATAGAGAAATCATTCAATGTACATAATAATCATTAATTATTTTCATTGATCATAGATAAATGTCCTTAAGAATGTACGTACATATTCAATATAAATGCTATCCAATTTAATAGGAATGTTTGGAATAGTACTAATGCAGTATTTGTACGGTATTGCATGAATATTCCGAGAATGTAGTTGCAATGAAAATCTCATTCTCCATAAAATATTGTAAATCATGTAAGCTGCATGTTAATATACTGAATGGCATTTTAGAAACGCTTTAACGGAACCGATTGTGCAATAAGTTTGTTTGAAGCTGATTTTAAATTGTATAAGTAAATTAGAAATATTTTACAGTAGTGAAATATCTAAATATTAATTTGATATATCGATAATTTTTCATTTTTATGAAATTCTGTCGTTCCGGTAAGAGTGTAATATAATATTATCCCTTAAATATATATTTATTAAGTTAATTTTCAGTGAAGATTAATTTATACATCTAAAAAGATGAATGAAAAAATTGTAAAACCAATAGCACATTTTTTATAACAATATACAATGTTCAATCATCGATTCATTTGCAATAGTAGCATAATGATAACGAAAAATCAATAACCATCTATTAATGATATAAGTTTAATGCGTCAAGTATGTATATCTGCAAGTTGCTATCTTACACGCAGCAAAAACCGTTAATTGATAGAAACATTTAATGTGTACTTTATTCTGAATAGTTATTTTATTTAAATTTATACGAATAATAGCAGACTTGTTTATCATGCACATTTTTAGGCAACGTTTGAGTTCAAGCATTATTCTTATACATTATTATCAAAAAAATAGCTATAATCGTTAATTTCGAGATTAGAGCCAATAATTTTTAAGATTAACGTGGAAGCATAAAAAATTGTAATCTTAATATAAATATCTGTTTGGCGATGATGAAGAACTTAGTATACGTAGAAGTTTGGACATATTTATCAGAAGACAGGCAATCATTACCCACGATACATAAATTAAAGTGCAGATCTTTGTATAATAAGCACATTATAGTCGAAAAACGTGTTTCATATCTATACATTATGCATAAATGTTGTATGTTATTCGACGTCGTATATCATTTTTCTTAAATCTAGGGTCCGAATGGAGCGAATCCCGCGGTTCTTTGGGTCCGACGGATAACCTCGGCAAGCGTTCAAGCGCCACGCCTACCCGTAGTGCTGTTTTTGGACCCCACCTTCTTATCGAAGCAGCCCTTTTTATAATCAGTTTTCTAAAACATTTGAATATCTTCAATCTACTGTACATGACAGTTGATTAATATAATAATTCACGTTTAAATGTATCGACATATAATTATAGGTTTTGTGTAAAGTACATTTCAAATTCCATCAGGTAAAAGAAATTTAATTTTTTTTTATTACGTTTAAATATATCAAATAAATTGTTTACGCCAGTAATACGCAATCTAATCAATTTTTATTATAAATAAAGTCTTTAACAATAAATTATACAATGACTTATTTCTTTAAAACTTTCTACATGAAATCTGTAAAGTATTTAAAAGCTTAATTAAGAAAGATATTTCCAGAATATGAAAAAAACTGAGTTTTTATAACGAACTAGTTTTGAAGAAATTTTTTTCACTTTAAAAATATTCGTATCGCTTGAATTTTAAAGCACGTATTCAAAGTTTATATTATATTGAACTTTAGTATAATTTTATATTGAATTTCTAATCAGATTATTCTTTTATTAGAACGGAAACTATTGCATCTAAATGCTCACATATCTAAAAAAATTTCTTATTATTGTTCTCGAAATGGTGTTCACGGAAATCGAAAACCAATCTCGTTATCAGAATGAAATCTGGAAAAAAGAAACCCCTGACAAAGTTGCGATAATTTGTGACATGCATGAAATAATTTAATTGCAAAATGGGGAAGGTTGTAGAAAGAGAGACATACGCGTGATCTACAAAGAGCGAACGCATGCAGACAGCTTAGCGTGACAAGAACAATTGATGGTCGAGCGAGAGAGAGAGAGAGAGAGAGAGAGCAGAACAGAGCAGAGTAGAATAGTTTGCTGGTTTGGTTCGAAAGGAGTCGACGTGTGCGTCTCGTGACAAAGCGGTCACGACACCTCATGGCGCTCGCAGCGGCGCTAACGTATAGATTTTAATTAGTGTATGACGTCTCTGGAAGGCCGCTTTTATTTCTTTCGCATCGCGTGTACTTAAACGCGCCTGCATTATCGTGCGCTGCATGCGGATTTTTTTCTTCACACTATAAGCGCTCGACGCTCAACAGACAGGCGAACAATCTCGCTCGCGCTGGCTTATTTTGCCTCCTGTAATCGGCTTCCTACTCCGTTTTTCGCCCCTCAAATCTTATACATACGTAATCGTGCGCTCTAACTTATTATTAAAATCTCTGCGCACAAGTTATTCAACTCTCGTAATCTACTTTTGTACATATAAGCTGCAGTATGTGAAAAATTTGGCTGTATCATTTTACGTGTGTGTCTAACAGGCTATTTGACATTTTGAATTTTGTCACGCAGAAAAAAAATTTGTTGATCCCAATTAAATATTTTATTGAATACTTCTTAAGAAAAATATATATATATGTATATTATGTTTGCAGCAACAAAATATTTAAAAACATTAGTGTAATAATTATTATTTTTAATTTTGCGACGTTTCGAGGGCTCACTAAAATATATCCTCCTCTTCAGGCTGAATAAACAATTAATAGAATACAATATAAAAATTACACTCCGACGTAGTACAGAAGTTTTACGAAAACAAAAACATACCCTAAGACTTATATATTAATGCATAATAGAAATAAAATTTCTATAGTCGGTGTCGTTAATGACTAATTAAAACGGTTAAACTGAAAACAAAAATCTCGGAATAATTAACTACTTGGAAATTCATTGAAAAAAGAAAAAAGTTAAAAAGTTAAAAACGCGCAAAAATCACTCACATTTTCTTATACCTCTGCTCTCTTCGCTCATTGTTTATTAATAAAAACCAAAATTATTCAATTAACTAATTTTACATGTTTCTAATAGAAAGTAGCTGCATAAATACCTCGAACAAGATATTTTTCCAAATTAAGCAAGGTAGTTTCCGGTATTTCAAATGCTGTTAAATTTTCTACTTCGGTACATTTAAATATAGCAATGTGAGCAGCGTTATATAATTGAAACTATACTCTCTTAAATAGACTATTCTTTGAAGTATAAAATTCATCATATTAATACTTTAATTTCTAAAATTTTATGCAAAGTCTATGAAATGTTAGACGGTCTATTTAACTTAATGAAGTCTTAATGTATAAGTTCTTGCTATTTTTTTTATTGTGAAAGATCAAAAAGAAGCTGCAAATTTTTATTTTTTTTTTAAACTTTATTCAAATAATAGTAATATAATTTTTGGTACGTATGGATAGATTATTTTTGAAGCACTTTACTCGAGGCTATACTATATAGAATTAATTATACTAGACGTTGTAAATGTTGCTAAAAATATTTTTGTGAAAGGACTTGGAAAAACGTAGTATTTTATCAGCTATAATAGACCTATACTAAATAACTTTCTTTAACATTTCCATAACGTGTGAAGGCATGTAAATACATAATGCTATATATATCAGCGTTTATTTCTTCATTGGAAGAATCATCACAGTTTTTAAAGATATCTTAGTCCGGAGGAAGGCAACAGCTCGTGATTTAGCAATAGAAACGATTTATTATCTTTAAAAAAAGGAGAAGTGGAGTGGGAAGAGAAAGAGCAGAGAGCGAAGGAGATGAGCGAAAGAGAAAAGGCAAGCGAAAGAGAATAGGGAGGCTGCAGATGTATTCTAAAAAATCGGCCTATTCAGCGATGGTCTGCTCGGGGGTCTAAAGCTCAAACGAGCCAGCGAGTCAGCAAGAACGGCCTAAGAATAAATTACATTATTACATCCAGTAGAATAGGGCATCTGCCACAGGGTAGATAATACATTCGTTCGTTCGTGAGTCGTAAACGTCGGCAAAAAAAGGCGCAGGTAAGGAGGAGGAGAGGAGGAACCGAGGCTGCGAGGCCGCCGAAGGGAGAGAAAGAGACGCGAGTGAGTTCGTGTAAATTTTCGTATGAAGCGATTTTGTACGCCGAACGATAAAGTCCACGGAGCGACGAGTAGAGGAGGAAAGGAGAAAACGCGCGGGACGCGAAAGAGAGACAGTGACAGCGAGAGACAGAGCAGAAGAAACGAATTAGTCCTGTGCTGTTTGTCGAGTCTGGTGAGCTTGTTGCCGGCCGCGCGGAGTGGGGGGAGCGACTGTCAGCCGCCGCGGAGTGGGGAAACGCCCAGAGGGGCGTGATGGAAGGAGGGGCGGAGCGCCCGAGTGGGTGGATCGATTCCGGTGCCGAACCGTCTCGAGGAGAGAGGGAGAAAGCTCGCTCCTATGGAGCTGATCGCAGCTGTTTCTCGCTCATCCGCACGAGGGCTGTAGTAGTGCTACTGGCCGACTCTACCACATCCATTTCTTTAATTACATCTAAACGCTTATGCAATACGTTTGTTTACATTATAGTATTGAAATTTCAGTACATCCACGAGAATTGCCTGCGTTAAAAATAATATTGTTTATAACGCGAACGATATTTTCTACCCTAAATAGTTAAAGTTTCACATCTGTTTTTTATGCTTTTACAAAAAAAAAAAAAAAGAAGAATGAACTCACCAAAAGCTTAGCTCTGGAAGTCGAGGAAATATCGCAGGGGATCCGAAAGAACGAAGTTGTCGCACCAGCCCGGGCGCTAAAGTGCAACGAACGATATATTTCCCTCGCGTTCATTAGACGGTCAAGCGGCGCGGCGGTGGTGGGGAGCTGGCTCACGGGGCAGCGAACGAGCGCCCGCTCGCGGGGTAGTGGGGGGTGACGGTTCGCCGCGGGTTCCCTATCCCCTCCACGCCGTCGCGGCGGTGGGGATGGGAGCGGATCGAGGACGCGTTGGAGCGAGCGAGAGGCAAGTAGGCCGGGGGGAGTAGTCCGGAGCTATGGGCGGGGCCAGCGGGCAGGAGTGTTAATAGAGATACAATCGAGGGTGTCTAGTGCAGTGCACTCTCGGTCTTGGCGTAGGAGGAGAGAAGGGGGGTCACGGGTAAGTAGGGACCGACGGCCTGCCTAGTTTAGACATCACCGAGCGACGGATGGACAGCCAGTCAGACCCGTCACGGCACTCGTTCAAGTACTCGGAAATCTCGGGAAAAACTCCGCCGAATTCCCAGGCAGCGAGAGGCCCGCTCTCTCACTCTTCAAGTAACGCTCGCTCGACGACAGTCGACGGCCCGACGCATGGAACTCGCTCGCCTCTACTGCCTCCATAAGCTCCACTCGCCTAGTGCTACTTACGCGTGCAGTGTGCTATTTTGAACATTTTTTGATCCGAGCAACATACAAGACTCGAAGAACCGTGTTTACATAGTGAAGTAAGAACAGAAACTTTGGTTGGTTGTTATGTCAGAGGACAGTGCGTTATAGTGCAAACGTCGAGACATTAGCATCAGCAGCAGCAGCAGCAGCAGCGACAAACTGTCAGTAAGATAAACAAAAAAATGAGTGTGGCCCTGGCAACGATGGACTCAGCTTACGGGCTGAGCCGACTGGGCATGTCCAGCCACCACCACCACCACCACCTCCACCACCCGTATCACCGACGGCCCTGTTCGCCCGAGAGCCACGTGGCTTCCCGCGAGCGCCTGCAAGAGCGTCGCGAGCAACAGCAGCAGCAGCACGAGCCTTTGGACTCCTCGCCCCTGCGCTTCAGCGTGGTCAACATCCTGCGGCCGGAGTTCGGCCGGGAGGCGATCCTCAACACGCGCAGCTCCCCCAAGACGACGCCCATCAAGGTGACACCGCTACCGATCCACAGTCCCCTGGGGCTGCAGCCGCGTGACCTCAGCCTCTCGTCCAGCCGGCTCTCGGCCCATTCGCCGCCAGTCAGCAGTTCCTTCAGCGGCGCACAGAGGGAGACGGGCCGCGACGGCGACTTCTCGCCCGTCCAGAGGCACTCGTCCAGCCTCAGCAGGAGCGGCAGCCTCGAGAGCTTGGCCAGCAACCGGAGCTCCGTCACCGGGGGTTCGGTCAACGGAGCTGCCTCCGTCTCGTCGGCGGCCTCGTGCGCCGGGGCCGAGTCCGTCAGCGGCGAGAGCAACGCCAGCAGTAACGCGTCCCAAAACTCGGCCAACGGTCAGAGCCTCTGGCCCGCCTGGATCTACTGCACCAGATACTCCGACAGGCCCTCTTCTGGTAGGTTTAGCCTCGAGCGTTATTTCCTTCCTATTACCTTTACTATTTTTATTTCTATTTCCTTTCTCAATCTCTCTGCAGTCGATGCAAAGTCCTGCAACTTTAATAAAAGACGTGTAAAGACGCTCGGTTATAGACATAATTGTTGGCTTAAAAATACGACCGATTCAAAATATACTACTTTATACGTTTAAACATATTGCACTGCGCTATCTAGCACATTTTTTATTAAATATCTCACTTATTTTTATCTTTGACGAATGTCAAGAGTATATATGCGGGAAGTATACGTTGGTAAATATTTGTACGAAAAAGAAATTCGTCGTTGGGGAGCAATTTTATATTTAGGCAGTCGCGTTTTTTATCGATTGCACCGACGTACGCCCCCATTTCTCGACTGGCGCAGTTATTTATCTTGCAAGTGGAAAAATGTAAGAGCGTTTGTTTAATCTCGTTCAAGTCCATGCACACATGTCTCACAGGGAGTGTGCGCAATCGGGCCTGTGCTTATATTATCCAAAGCGTAGAATAAGAAAGCTTGTACGCATAAGCAACTCGACGTGCAGCCACATCTGTGAGAGCTTTGTCAAGCTGGATGGTTTACAACTCGTCCACATCCGTGCGAACACCTCACTTACGTATATATTCGCACTTTCGCAGTGTAGCGGTTGACTGTGTATCGCGAGAACCAATCGTATACGAGTCGCGTAGTCGGTCGATCTGTCGGAAAAAACCTTAATTATTGCGATAAAGATATGTTTCGGCTTATCAGCGCATATCATCATAAGTCAATTATTGTTGTAGACCAATTAAACATCAATGAGATCTATCGATCGCAGTTCAACAAATAAAGTCGTTCCAATTTTTCAACACCCTCGGCTTTGCGTTATCGATCCGCACATAGCCGCCGCTTCATTATCTTAACGAGCTTCTGCCAAATTGAACGTTAAATCATTATTTTTTTTCTTTTTGTGAGAAATCGATGTACGGTTTATTATACCATCATCGTCGAGAGAGCGAGATCTATCGCCGCGTATATGTATACAGGTGCTGAAAAAAAAGGAATAAAGACGAAACGAACTAGGGAGCAGCAGCACTAAAATCCGCCACGTCTGATATGTGCATTCGACATCGCACCAATACATGCGCTCTACTGGCGTTATGCTTACATACACAGAATTTTACACACATGTGCCTGCACGCGGAATTGCACTTGCACATTTCCACACTCGGACGCATGACTAGCGGGCGGTACGAACCGCACACCGGTACACGTATAAGCCACTTGGATATACATACGTGTGAGCATACACACACACACAGGCGCGGCAGCTGTCTCTATATCGTCGAAAGCGAGTGGAAGGCAATAGAGTCGGCCGCACCGGCGGCGGCGGCGGCGGCACTCGCGATTCCATTGCGATAGTTCCTGAATATTCATCGAGTCCTGGAGGCTCACTTATATACTTGCCTCGCACCGCACCGCACAGGCGAGCAGCTTCTCCATTTATTTTTTTATTAGGGACGCGCATCGCCGCCGCGGTAACCCATAGCCTCTCGAGATCGACGGATCTCTCGGCTCCGTTTACCAATTTTGAGGTCAACATCTCCGAGGATGAAGCTCCTCGATCCCAGAACTTTCCGCGAGCGTTCAAAGTTGTTGGCGCTGGTAAAGCCGTGTGTACGGCGCATAAGGCTCGAGCGCGGCGGCCCCGTGTGCCGCTTAGCTCGTTTAAAATGAAAATGAGAGGCTGCAGCGGTGCGGTGCAGCTATACGACGGCGGCGGCGGCGGCGGCGGCGGCGGCGGCTCGACGCGAACGCGGTAATGGCATGTAATTAAATTAAAAGAGATAATGCTACCGGCCGTACGTCTTATTTCTTATATATCGCGAGCGAGGAATCTAAATCGATTCTAAGCACGCAGGCAAAAATACTCCCGCTCCATCGTTGCACTGCACGCACTGTATATAAGCCGGGGCATTCCACTCAATCGGCGAGCTCCCTCGCGTAAACATCGTCGCACTCGCTCGCAAAGACCGCCTGCCTCCTCCTGCATTGTCCGGATCCGCGATTTAGCCTGATGCAACTATCCTATTATTCGCTTTTCTCGCTCCCGATAAATTCAACTGTCGTGTTTTCTCTTTCTCTTTCTCTCTTGCTCGTGACGGCAGCAGCAGCTGCAGCGTGTATACGGGGAAGCCAAAAGAAGAAGCCAGTATAGGAGAGAAGCGCCGCGCGCCGCGGCTCGCAAAGCTTGAAGAATCGCCGCAATTAGTAAATAATTAGTTTTTCCCCGGCTGCAGTCGCGGCGGTGGCGGTTCAGGCGACTAAGCCGCTCTTCCCTCGTCTCGCCAAAGCACTGCCGCGGCGGTCTTCTTTCTCGGGCGCTCGCGCGCCTCTTCCCGAGACTAACATTATATCCTCGGGATGCCGAGCGTCGCTTTTTAGCCCTGGACGAGGCTGAAAACGAGATGCGAGATGCGGATGAGAGCAAGAGAGAGAGATAGAGCGAGCCTGCACGCGTCCTCCGCGCAATGAATTCGCGGTTAAAATGAATGCCGGATCGTAAAGCTGAATCGTAAACTGTCTTATTCAGGAATTGCCGTTCTTCTGCTTCATAATACTCCTCTCTTTCTCTCTCTCTTCTCTGCGTCTACGAGCTGAACTACTTTGCCGGATCGTGATTACCGCGCTACAAAAAACCATCGTTTTCCATCGTCGGGAATAAAAGTGCTAGAGACCGAAGGACACACGCGAGCCAAGTCCAGCTCCGCGCTTTAGCATATATACGCATGCGTGCACGCCTATATAGGCGCGCGCGACATCTCTACATTCAGCGAATTAATGGCCCCCGATACGTCACGCGCTCGATGCACTCGGGACAAGCCTCAGCACAATGCGCGTCGTGACTGATCAGCTGTCCCCCGCTAAATAATATAAGGACCCGCAGGCGATAAATAATAGTCCTGCGCCAGGACCTAACGCATTACCGGCATTTGTCTCCTTCTCCGCGTTTCTTAATCTCCTCCAGTCGACTTTTCTCTTTTTGCGCGCTTATGTGTCCCATCGAGAATCGCACTCGCTAACCATCCCGTGTTTTTTTGAACTTTTGCAGGACCACGCTCGAGACGAGTGAAGCGAACTAAGAGCGAAAAGGTCGTGGCGCCGTTGGCGACGCCCGAGGAGAAACGGCCCAGAACTGCCTTCAGTGCCGAGCAGCTGGCCAAACTGAAGCGCGAATTCGAGGAGAACAGATACCTGACCGAGGTTCGTCGACAGAAGCTCTCGAAGCAGCTCGGCCTCAACGAGCAGCAGATCAAAATCTGGTTCCAGAACAAGCGGGCCAAGATCAAGAAGGCCAGCGGACAGAAGAATCCCCTCGCGATACAGCTAATGGCCCAGGGCCTCTACAACCACTCGACCGTTCCCGTCGACGAGGACGGCGAGGAGATTCTTCTCAAGCAAGAGTAGATGTGAAAATACCCTTTTGGGAAAACCGCAGACTGGAACATTGCTGAACTTGAACGATGTTTCATTTGAGCGAATGTCCGAGTCTGACGGAATGGACTAGCCGTAGGGATGGTTTTCTGGCTTTATAGCAAAGCTGCTACTATTTAAGCGTGCACGTGCAATTCAAAGAGTATTAGAGATATCGATATTGATTCACGAAAAAAAGCGACTACATCTTTTCTTCTATACGTGAATTCAGTTGGTCAAAATATTAAATTTAAATACCGATACCGATGAACCAGAGCATAAAAATTTCAGAAACTGACCAATCTTAAAGCTGCACCGTACCTTCAATACTGTATCCGCTAAAATAGACAAAGTGTAGTTTCTATGCTTATAGGAAAGTGTAAAAGAGAATCAAATATGTAGGATCCGGTGACGTTAAGCTTGCCAAGACTTTCGTTGTTATATAGACTGCATTAGACTGTACTGACTCATTGCGTACGAAAAACATTAGAGTCCTTAGTTTGTAGAACACATGGGTATCGAGTAGATTTTGGTCCTGCCGAGGGAAGATAATTATTTATTTCGTTGTACATAGCTGTATATAGAAAAGAATCGTACTGTGTATATGTAAAATAATGCTGCCAGTTGTACCTCACGTACAAAGATAATATATAATAATTGGTATCCACATTATTATTATTATTATCGTTTTTAGTTTTTGTATAATATATTAAATATATACATTATTATTATTATTATTATATAAATAAAATTAATATTATAAAATTATTATCATTGCTACTGTTGTGTATCGAAAGCATTTGATAGTATAAGAGGTGATAAGGGCTTCCTTGTACAGAGAAGATATAAAAAAAACGAGGCCCTGTGGAATCTTTCTAGTTCGTCTCATTCGCGCCACCTTAGAAATTGATATTATCGCCCTGTACGCCATTATGTTATATATGAAACGATCTCATTAAATATGTATATATTTAGCTGTTACATACGATACACGCATAAATTTTATCTCGATCTTGTTCAACTGTTTCGTAGTGATTATCGTAGCGTACCTATACGTCTGTGGAATCAAAATACACACCAGTTTATTAGTGACGATTAAAGTATCGTAATTTCAACCAAATCACAGTATTTTTCTTTATCCCACCTTCACACTATATCTATTGCTTATCTATTATATTACAAATTAAAAAATATATTTTTCATAATAAAATTTACAAGAAATAAATCTTCGCTTTGAAATTCACAAATAGACTCAGATTTCTGATATCAAACATTGAATATTATTTTTTATAGCTAGAATATGTTACACTCATCATCATAGATAAAATGTTAATAAAAAAGATCATAAATTTTAAAGCCAAAAATGAAATTTTTAAATATAATTATTACTTTCTAGATTAACATAATTCATATAAATAATGATATTATTCAAACTTATAATCAAACATTTAACACTATAAAAGTTTTTGAATTTCTTATGCATGTTTTAAAATACAAATATTATGAACCCTACAAAAATGTAGTGCAAAATTTTTTTTAAACTTAATATTATATTTGTTCTGTTCAATCTATATAAATTTTCTAGTAATATTGCAATTATTTAATTCATATTCCTTATTTTTTAAAGTATAAAATTTTATTTCAAAATTACAACTCCACTTTAAATTTCATTTTCGCTATAGCTGAAAAAAATTTCTCTCTAAAAAATGTTTATACTTATTATATTTATGACATTTATTTTATATTCAAAGTAATAATAAGCATTGCAGGTGTCCGAATGTATGAATTTGAAATTAAATATGAATATAAAATTATTATAAAGGTGTTTGTCAAAAAATTACTTTTTAATACTTGATTCAAAATATTATGATTTCATAATACTGTCAATTGTCATGATGCTAATAGAAAAGCTTAAATTTTTGTATTAAATCTGTTAGCATCATGACAATTGAAAGTATTATGAAATCATAATATTTTAGATTAAGTCGTATTAACCCATTAACGACCAAGACCCAGAATTTTCAACATCTTTTTCAAGGCTTTTTTTCAACTAAAAAAAAGATTTGAAAAAATTTGAAAAAGATTATATCCGACGTATTTTGAG
>UELV01168438.1:0-10054 GCA_900490015.1 Megastigmus stigmatizans | reverse complement strand
CTTCAATAGTTAGTAGTTCCAAGTTTTTAGAAAAACGATAAGCCAAATAAGCCTCATCTCGTACATAGTGATTGATTATATCAAGTAATATTGCGCTTAACTCCGAATATTTCTCAAAATTATAAATAAAAAAAGTTACACGCAGAAATAGGCATGTCCATAATTTTTATGTTAATTTTCAATGAATAAATACCACTTACTATGAACTATGAACAATATCCACTTGAAATTGCACAGGACTATTTATCATATTGAGTACTATGGCGCTCAAGTCCAAGTATTCATTTTTATCATTAGTAGAAAAAGATATCGAATCAAAAAACACGTTAATAGCTCCGACCTCCACTTAAACAGATATATTTAAAACAGATATTTTTTTTTAATTGTACAAGAGAAAAATTGTATTCGTTAAATAAGAAAAAATTTGTCTATATTATATATGATAAAATGGTATTTGATAAATAAATAAACACAAGTATTTAAGATAAAAAATGGTCTATATTCTTTCTTTTTTTACAATCTTTATGAATTTAAAAATTCAACACTGTAACCACCGTTAAACTTCATGAAAAGTTCGTACTTATTCGCTGCATTTTGCATGTTGTTAAGCAGGTCCGGGTTCTTGTCGAAGGCATCCGATATTCTTTTCGGCAAGAAGACATCAAACTCATCGTCCAGTTCTGCAACAATTTTCATGCCAAAT
Source organism: Megastigmus stigmatizans (assembly GCA_900490015.1). Taxonomy (NCBI): domain Eukaryota; kingdom Metazoa; phylum Arthropoda; class Insecta; order Hymenoptera; family Megastigmidae; genus Megastigmus; species Megastigmus stigmatizans. Next base: position 9,351 of record UELV01168438.1, on the reverse strand, counting down.
CTTGTATTAACTTGTTTGAGCTTGGAGACCCTGTAGGTTTTCCCGGTCATAAGATCACACATCTTCTTGGTCGGTAGGAAGCCTCCACGAGCTATTTGGTTAAGGGCTGAGATGTCCATCTGTAATAGAAATTTATACAAGTCAGAACATGAATGAACACGATAACAAAATGAAATTACTAACCTATAATAATGATTCGATGTTCTTCTTGTTAGGAAACCTCGTTGGTCGAGTAAGATTATGTCAGATATTTTTTGACTTCTTGGTTGATACCTCGTCGGTCGACTGAATAATGCTTCTCTTGTACGCCTGCTTATATTCGTTTTGTCCCACCACGATTCCTAAATCCGGCGGCTTGACTGCGGCGGCTGCGCAGGGTGATATAGCAGCGGCTGTTAAGACTCCTGAAGATCGAATGAGATCTGGTTCCTCCGACGCAAGCTTATCTAGATCCTCTTCGTGCGGCGGCTCGACTGCGGCGGTGTCCGCGTAGGATGCAGTGATTGGCAGTTTATGAGCCCCCACTCCGAGTTCTTCATACGGTGACTAAACCCCCTCTCCAGCAATGATCATTGCCATTTCCTCTGACACTATTTTGGAATGACCCCTTGGTAATGTGTCATTTGAGTTGATCTCTAGAAATCGTTTATCATCGTGAGCGCTGAGAGCGATCTTTTTTTCTACTTCAATGTATAGCCGATGATGTCGAGATCTAATATTTCTTTGTTCTCGTGTGAGAGTAGCATTTTCATTTAAACACTTCATATAATCTTGAAAGGTTAGAGTCGCCTTAACCACTGAACTTTTCACATCTTTCGCTTTTTTTATTAGCTTCTGGTTTCTGACTCGGATACTGTACATCTTACTGCTTAATCCGACAAACTCCAACATAAGCTCTCCGTTGCATTCATCTTTCATTCAACCTACAATTTTTTTATTTGCTCGTGGCATGTTGTATGGGTTAATTTCAGGGTAATCGTACATGTCAAATTCTTGAATATCATGCTTCATCAAGTTATAAATATCAATGTCTTTGACCTCGTATACCAAGCTATCTGTGTCAGTATAAAGCAGTTTACATTGATCTCCCAGTCGATCCAGCATACGGTCATAGTGAAATCGGTAGACAAGAGTCTTGGATATATCGAGAACAGATAATCCAATATATATCGGCTTCTTGATATATATCTCGGACCGCAGCACCTGTATCGCTACAAGATTTTCATCAAAAATTGCGCAACTATGAAAATTTGGTTTGGCGATAAGCGCTTCTGCTCCGTAGCGTCCTGTCCATTTATTCACGAGCTTTACATCGACTCTTTTTCGCTCGTTCTCCATTGTTTTTCCATATACCGCATTATTAAGTAACTTAAATACTTAGTTTCCTCGTTAGAGTTATACTCTTCTTGCATGTATGGATTATTTGCTTTTGAGTAGCGACTGCAACACTGGCTAATGTCTCCGCGTATGCCGCGCTCTATAAAAATGAGCATGTCAATATCGGTTAACAGTTGCAGTTGAATCTGTAAAATATATATGTATTTTATTTATACATAAGAGTATTATATATAAGTGTACATTACCTCAGTATATTCGAGCATTGCATCCCAAGTCTATCCCGGTGCTGTGTAATAATGAGCGGGATCCAATCCATAAGCCTCGAGGCAGTTGCTTCGAAAGTTTTCAAAAACTTCGGTTAAAAGTAGAACGTCTGTTTTGACGTATAAATCTGAGTATTCACTAAGATTTTGAATGCTAAAAGTGTTCCAAACGTTTTCGGCATGCCCATAGTCTTCGATAGTAATGTTTGCATCATATAAACTACTATAAAAGTTCTCTTTGGATGGTAGTTTGATTTCCTTCAGCTTTTCAAGCGATGTAATGTAGTCGTATGGGAAGACTCCTTTCCTTTTTAAAAGTGAGATTTTCTCAGAGTCGAATCCGCCATCTCGCTCAAATACTCGCTGTAGAATGTCGAGTTTCTCTAAATAAGATAACAGTTTATCCAACGATGCGGTCATGAATTTGTATGAGTCGATAAACCGAAGATTTATATCAGTTCCTTCAACTTATTTGGTAAATGATATATATTTCTCCTTGGTTTGCGGGAGTAGAGACCAGGAAAACAAGTTGCGATCTGTTTAATAAAGAGATGCGCATCGTAACCGCTTAGATTGTGAAATACCACAGGCACTGTTCTCGAATCCTGATCGTTGATATTATACAAATTATGCGCGGGACCTCGATATCTGTAATAATAAAAAATAGTTTTTATTTTATATGATAAATATGAATATAATTTTAGTACTTACTCTCCGGTGAAATGGCAATAATCCTTGATCTTGTTACTCTTCTCAGTAAAATGTTTTCGGCATATGTGGTATATAAGCGCTCTAGCAGTCAATAATTTCTTGAAATGTTAGAGATCTCATTGGACGCGGGTTTTGATAAATCTCCTGCAACTTTAAGGCTATGGCATGGAGATTCCTTACAAACCATGTGGCAGGAGCTTCGTCTTCTAATGCCTTTTGTCTATAAGCCTTGTACTCCGACTGGGTATCATCATAGCTGTACATAACGTAGTGACCGATGTTAAACGCTTCGTGACGTTGATATGCACGCTTTGCATCGTCGACTGGTTCCAATAAGAATTCAAAGTCCGTGTATATCACAAACGGCACTAGATTTTGATGCGAATGATTTTTAAATTTCAGAGTACTTTTTTCTTTCGTAGGAAGCACGATTTTACATTTATTCATTCTTTCACAGTCAACTAAGTGAGCAGTCAAATTTTCATTTGTATGAAAATAATGTAAGCAGCGATCGCAAATATACGTTTTATTACTCCGTCCAGATATTTGCTTTCCCACTAGTCGAGACAAGTTCTTTATCCACACATAGTGACACTTCCGCACATCAAAATTATTAAAAGGTTCTTGTTCTTCTTCATCCTCGTCATTATTGTCTTGTTCTTCATGTCGTCGATTGACATGCTTTGTCTTCTTTTCGGCAGTCAAATGTCGTGGTAAAACGATAAAAATATTACCCTTCTTTTTTAAAAAGTAGACGTTGACGGATAAATCATTTTGTCGTTCAAATTTTCCAACTTGTCTCGGATCGACTGGAAACTCTATCCCTTTGAAATTATACTGATCTTTGTACTGCTCATAAGCGGAAATTCTTGACGCATTTTTTGCTACAGGATGTAATGCTGCGAGTATGGCCCATTTAAAACATTGATCATCATTGTTAATCACGTTGATACATGCTTTTTTCTTTGTAATGTACTCAGGTACATCAATATATGAACTTCCTCTCATGGGATTGCTTTTATTGATATTAATGATTAAGTTCAATATGGCACGCAAGGACCAACCTGACTGCTGCTCCTGAAATTCCTCCATCTGAGCGTCGATAGGTTGCGTAACATTCTTTCTGTAGCTATCATATACTCGTCTGTCAAAGTTGTATTCACTTTTAACGCGAGATGTTGCTCGAGAGCCTTTTTAATTTGTGTAATGAACTCATGTCGTGCATTTGATAAAAATTTTGTCAAGTCTAAATGTTTGCGATTTGTTATTACATCAGTTTTTACACGGTTTGCAAACGCACTCTCTATATCACACCAACTCACAGATGAACTATCAGTAGCAGCATCTATGGAAAGTCCCGCGCCTACCACCTGATGTTGTCGAAAAAGGCACAAAACCGTCTTTATCAATGCTACAGCTGCTTGAAGTTTTGTTTGTCAGATACGAACAAGCGCAGACGTGTCAAGACGCTCGCGCTTTCTAGCGCTGTGTCACCGAGCTCTATCCATCTTTTAATGTCTTCGGCATAGGCATCACCGGCCATCATATGAATATATGATTTCCATAGTAATCGCGATGTGAACTTGAAGTATTCTGCATTTGACATGATCCAAGGAAGGTGTTGTTCTCCAGAACAACTCAGTTGAACTGTGCCGATCTCGTAAAACTGGGTTCCTTTTTTGGTCCTTAATTGGTGGGGGTGATCGCGATTGATCAAAAAAGAGTGGTGGGATCGCGCGTACACGGTTTGTTTGTAAAGCATATAAAAGTAGCTCGCAATGTTCGCAGAGCTCATAAGTTAGTTCACTCTCATCCGACCAAGATGGAATACGTCATCGATGTGCAAGGATTTAATGAAGCCTCTAATACGTTTGTATTTGAGGAAATTGCCATCGCGGCGCTGGAAGAAGATGCAATGCCATCGGTCTTCCTTTTCGCACCGCCGTATTCATGGGATGAGCTACAGCCTAAAAATAAGGCTTAAAATCTTTGGCTTGAACGAAGTTTTCACGGACTACGTTGGAACTCAGGCAACATTCCATGTGAAGAGGTTGGCAGTACCGTACAAACAATAGTCTCAAATGCACGAATATTATATGTGAAGGGGCTCGAAAAATCGAAATGGCTGGAAAGGATTTTGCCTAACAGGTAATTTATCATTATTATTTTTAAAACTGTAACCAAAAGTTTAACTAAACGATTTGTTTGTGTGTTTAGTTTGATATATAACATCGAGAACCTGGGATGCCCTGCATTTTACAAGATGACTACTGTCTCGAAAGCTTGTACTCATCATCAGGCCGGTATGGACATGACTTGCGCGTCTTTGCATGTTGATGCTATCAAAAACTGGATGGTTAAGCGAAAAGTTGACGATAATGATGTGATTAATTAATGTATAATTAAATTTATTGTAAAATATTAATTATGAATAAAAATAAAGTTTTAATTAAATTATTGGTCTCTACTTTATTTCAAGATTGATTTGAATAAAAATAATGTAGAAATATCTCTATGCTTTAATATTATTGAAAATAAAAAAAAATAAAAATTAGTTTAGCTTAAATTTTATAATGTAATATTACATTTTAATAAGCCTATGTAACGCCCGTGGTACGTTCGCATATATTTTTTAAAACAATCAGTCATGACAACCCCAGAAGTTCTAAACATCAAAAGCGATCACAGCCGATTTCGGAATGAAGAGAATGTATTGATCCGTGGATAACGGAGATCTTTTTCTATTTTGCTTTTTCTGACGTGCTCGATTTTTTCCTTTAAAATATTATCCGTCCCAAGAAAATCTGTCCTCAAATAGCACTTAAGTGAAGCATTTGAGTTGTTACTGCATCGAGAGTAAACAGAGACAATGACCCTTTATTAAGGTAGGACTAATCCCCTCGTTATCGAATGCACTCCGCGACTCGAAGAACGGAAAAACACCGCGCTTATCCTAAACAGATGTGTGGGCCATAAAAATCGTTCCAAGAAAATACATTCAAATCAAGCCTGGGAAATTTGAAATAAGCAAATACTTTCGACATTATTTTCAAACTAAAATGCGTAGTTTTGAAAATAATTATATCCTGCATATGTATATTATTATAACAAAATTTAGAATTATTTTAGTTTTAATACAACGAAAAATGATGCGTTAGTGAAATAACTGCGGATCTGCGTAAAATATCGTACTCATTAATATTACAAATTCATCTAAATAATCATTTAGAATGCCTACTTACACTCATTTATTTAAACTTATGAAGAGCTCAACATTATTTAAATCATCCATCATTCAATCATTTACATTTTCCGTATTTAGAATTTTATTTACTTGCTGATTTTCTTTCAATTGTTTTTCTTTCATTTATTCTTTAGAAGCATATCCAAATCTATATGTAACTTAAGACTTTAAAACTTTCTGTTAATAACACAGGCCCACAAAAAAAAGTTTCCTGCGCGGTAGACCACACCACGTAATTTTAATGTTTTTGGGGTCGCTGAATCTGAATCCGTGGTCCATTTGACCCAGTCACGTCAGGGTCAAGGTCAGAAGAAGGTCAAATTTAGAAAATGTATCGTATAATTCAGGTGTTTCGTGTAGTAAACTATATAATTTCGTTAAAACGTGCCATGAATTCCATGTATTTTTTTCCCGCTGAAAACAAATCCGCAACCCGAATAACCCCTACACGTCAGAATTGTTTTCTAACCTCAAGAAATACCTCAAAATCCACCAAAACCATGAAATACATTGTTTTATCTGTAAAACTATCTCTAAAATCCCATAACCACTCAATCCCACGACCCTTAGATACCTCAGGACCTTACCTCAATAACCCCGGACATTGCCCAATAAAATACGATTATCCCATAACCCGATAACTCCACAACCTAAGACAATCTGCTCTTCCTTACTCTTTTATCCTCAAATGACCGGTGAAGTGGATTGCGTTTGCGCTTTTTTGAAAGAAAGTGACAGTGTAGTCACTGATGGAGAGAAATTTGTAGAAAGCGATGATACATTCCCTGACGATGACGAAGATTATACTCCTTATAATGTGAAAGGTAAAGCTCCAAAATCATTTCAAAGGAGTAATTGAATGACCTCGTGAGAGATATAGGTCTGCCAAAAGATAAAGCAGAATGTTTAACATCATTTATGAAAGATAAAAATTGGTTGGAGAAAAACGTGAAAGTAGACAGTTTTCGTAATAGAGAGGAGGCATTCAGGCAATTCTTTACGATGTCAAAAGAACCCTCATTATTACATTGTAACGATGTAAATGGACTCATGGATGAATTAGCACCTGGTGTTTACAAAGACGATGAGTGGAGACTTTTTTTGGATTCATCAACGCGAAGTTTGAAGGCAGTGTTACTTCATAATACGAACGTCTACGCACCAATACCGCTAGCACATTCGACAGAACTTAAAGAGAGCTATGAAGATATTCAGTTAGTGTTAAATAAAATAAAATATGCAGAACACAAGTGGTTAGTTTGCGGAGATCTAAAAATTTTGACAGTCATTTTAGGGCAGCAATCTGGATTCAGTACGTATCCTTGTTTCTTATGTTTGTGGGATAGTCGTGATCGTAAGAATCATTACGTCAGGAAAGTATGGACTCAAAGAACTTCGTTTCAGGTTCATTCGATGAATGAAATCCGTGAAGCTCTGGTGGACCCTAACAGAATACTGCTTGCACCCCTAAATATCAAACTAGGCCTAATGAAGCAGTTTGTTAAAGCCCTATCTAAGGAAGGTGAATGTTACCAGTACTTAAAACAACAATTCCCAAAACTATCTGAAGCAAAATTGAAAGAAGGCGTTTTCGATGGGCCACAAATTAGAAAGATGCTCAGAGATGATAGTTTTATTGAGCACATGAATGATACAGAAAAAGCTGCATGGAATAGTTTTAAAGGAGCTGTAAAAGATTTCCTGGGCAATAAAAAAAGTGAAAACAATAAAGAAATAGTAGCTGAAATGGTTGAAAATTTCGGGGCGTTAGGGTGCAATATGAACTTGAAATTACATTTTCTTGACTCTCACATTGACTACTTCCCAATCAACTTAGGAGCTTACAGTGCAGAACAAGGAGAGAGATTCCATCAAGACATCAAAGAGATGGAAAGACGGTATCAAGGGCGATGGGATGTCAATATGATGGCAGATTTCTGCTGGAACTTAAAGAGAGAAGCAGAGAAAAAAGGAGTGAAACGCAAAAGGAAACAACTCCTTAGATCGTTTTGTGATAAACGAGTCTGGTATAGCAAAAAAAATTAAGTGAGAAAGATGCTCTTTTAGAGTATGCATCCCAAAAACATGTAAATATACTGATTTACTTTGTTTCAAATGTATTTTCTGAATTTGACCTTGACCTGACCTTCACCCTGACCTGACCGGGTCAAATGGACCTCGGATTTGGAATCAGCGACCTCGAAAACGTATAGATATCATGGTGGTATCTTTCGCATATACAACTTTTTTTTTTCGTGGGGCTGTGTTATAATTATATTCCCGAAAACACACTTTTGTGTAATTATAATAAATACTCTTGTACTAGAATAATTATAAATAACATCCAAAATAACCACGGAACAGATTTATAAATATTCTAAAAGCATCTGTATTTCAAAGTTTCAATAGTAAATTAAATACTTTAGTTTTGAACTGACGTTATCACTTCATATATTATTTCTTTATGTAATGTGTGTAAGAGAAACGTTGTAATCCTAGTGTCGTCAATTATAAAATAATTGATTTAAATCTTTTCAATATTACAACTAGTATCTATTTAACAAATATTAACAATTGAATATTAACATCAATTTTTATATTTATAATTTGTGTCAGCTTATGTTTCAATATTAAGCATTCTCGCTAAATAGTTGTTTCTTTTTCCGATAAAATAATAACATCAATTACTTTACAATTTACAATGCGCTAATAATAATAAAAAACTTATGTTAACCGAAAATCAATGTAAAAACTGAAGGCCAAATAATTTAGAAAAAGGACATCCTAGAGGCATCTACTAACAGTTGAGGGAAGTTCTTTCTGACTCCTCCCCCACGCTCCACTCCTCTAAGATTTGGGTCCGCAAATCACTAATCACGTATTATGAAAAACGCCCGGAAATATAGAGGAATGCCTGCCCTTGACATTGCTACTCTAATCAGCGCTCAACACCACCACTCTCTCGCTGGCCCAATCACGCCCACCCAACTACAAGGCGGGTCATCGTTCTTTAAAAAGTGCACGCAACGCGCTGAAAAGTCAGTAGAGATACTGGAGTCCACTCCGGAACTCGAAATTGTAAAATTCGAACTGCTCTTAAAAACACTCTCTTCAGCAACCAGATGCACCAGCAGCACTCTCTTCAGCAATTAGACGGACTAATACAATTATAAAAGTTCACGGCTATCAGTTTATTTTTACTAGTTTATTTTTATTGTAATACAAAGACAAGTAACATAGGTAACAAGAATAAAACAAAAAGTGAGTACACCATAAAAAAAAATAATTCTTTCGTTTTTTCTTTTCCTTTTCATCACAAACAACACAAACACCTTCCTTTCCATTTGCTGTTTCTCGAACCTTAGGGTGTCGGGGAAAGCAAGCCAAAATCGCTGTTTCTCAAGTCGCAAGACGTTGGGGAAAGCGAAGTTCCACACTACTGTTTTTCGGACCAATAGGTGCCGGAGAAAATAGGGAACACCTCACTCTCTCTCTCTCTCTCTCTCTCTCACACACACTCCCGAAGAACATTAGATAAAGAATCCCGAGCTATTAGACGCAAGTCTAGGCTCAAAAATATTTAACCCTTAAATGACATTGGGGGTCCGAAAGACCCCAGAGTGTTTTTGACCGAAAATTTTTCAAAGTTACGCGCCACTGTTTGCTTTGTGGTGCCATAAATAACCAGCATGCTTGTTTCATTTATTTCATCCTTTTTTCATCAGTTTTATTTTCAAATAAATACCTTTTTTGAAAAATTGACGTTTAAAACTAATTTTATCCTAAAGGTTATAG
>UELV01168435.1:0-10802 GCA_900490015.1 Megastigmus stigmatizans | reverse complement strand
ATATATATATGTGTGTGTGTGTGTTTCATCTTAAAATATTATAAAGTACTGGGTATATTTAAGTTAAAAATAGTTAAAAATGTGTAAAAAATAGCTAAGTACTGGGTATTACTGCTTTCAAAAACTGAAAAATAATTTAAAAATAATTTCTATGTGAAATTTCTGTGTATGTTTATGTTATTGCAGTGGTCGACTTAGTAAAAAAAAATCGAATTCCAGATTTTCATTGAATTTATATCTATTAAGCCATTAATTTCAAAGAAAGTTACCTTTCTACTGACATTAATATCTGAAAATAATAAATATAGATAAATATATACAAATAATATAGCTTATATTATACTAAGTTAGAATTTTATTTTTAAATATTATTGTAGAAGGTTCGTTAATAAAAGGTTTATCATTCTCCTTATGTGATTCATCGACTGCTTTTAGATCTTGTGTGGTAGAAAATTCATTATTAGCGTCCAATTCCATTAGGTCAATATTATCTGGTAAAATGTCAATTTCCATATCTGAAAATAAATTAGCTTATAAAAATGACATTTAACAATTTTGTTTTTGAGTATCTGTGAAATTTAATTAAATTCTTTACAAACCTGCTAGACTGCTTTCAGTAATAGCATTAGTATCCAAGTTTTTTGATTCACTTTGAAGCTGAATTTGTATCTCTGGCGAACAAACTACTGAATCCAAAAACATATTTGAATCAGATGCTAAATTATCTGTATTATTAGAGACAATATTAAATATATTTTCATCTTGTAATGGTACGGTGTACTCATTTTGTGTGATATTCTACAGGATTTCCCAAGACAATCATATTATATGCTTGAGGTTCGAGAATTTGATCACTACTTTGATCACTACACAGTTCTATACTTTTTGAATGCTGAGTATCTTCATTGGAGGACTCAGTTCGTACTACTACTATCTTGTGATTGATATTTTCAATTCTCTTAATTGTAGGCTTAACATTAATACTTAGTTCTAAATTTGTATATAAGATAATACATAATTAGTTATATATAACTTATATTAAAAGATTTAAAAGTTACAATAGTACAATATTACTCTCTTCTTTAAAAAAATCCAATGCCATTTGTAACTCTGCTGGAAACTGCTCCTTGTTCAATCTCATAACATTATTTTCTGTTTTCCATTTTGGCACAGCTTTTTTCCAAATGTTTTTAAATGGTTGAAATAGTGCTACATCGAGTGGCTGCATAATACGAGTAGCGTTGGGTAATAGAGAAATCAACTCGATATTTTTAGCTCTTAAAATGATACAAGAGGCATTGTAACGTGAGATGAGTGTCCGTTTAAGTAAATAATTACATGAAACTGAATTTGTTCTGTTAATAACCAAGGGTAGAAAACATTTGTAATATACTCATAGAATGTTTCTATGGTCATCCAGCCACTTTCTGAGATTCCAATCCCCCAGCCACTTGGAAAAATTTTAATTACTCTCTTAGGTAAGCTCTCTTTATAAGGGTATAGAACTAAAGGAGGTGCTCGCATACCATCTGTACTGTATATGAACAATGTTGTCACACTTTCTTTCTCATTTGCATCCACTATGTTGTACACAGACTGTGCTCTTTTCTGTGCGAGTACTTTTTCTGGTTTTGGACACAATTGAATATTAGTTTCGTCAGTTAAATAATCTCCTTGGGTTGATCTGAAGTAAATGCTTACTTCCTAAATATCTCCCTATTTTTTTAAACCAATTCCTCAAATCCTCTTCAGTTACTGATGCCCGTACAAGTGTTAGATGCTGAGCTGTCTTGATTGTTAAACGTAGATGTCGTTTACAAAATCCCTCGAACCAATGTCGACAAGGCCTATTTTCTGTAAAAGGATTTGACTTTCCCAACTTGATGATGTATGATTGCACACGGTCTAACAAGTTCGATTTAGTGATAGGAAATACTCTTTGAGACGTGTATAAAGCACAATCAACAATTTCTTGTTCCTCAGTATCACTAATACTGTTAGAGGTCCACTCCTACAATCCATTTTATCAGAATTGGTGCATTTCCTGTAAATTGTTGTCGCTGGTACTCCAAAAGTATCAGCAGCTTTTCTGATAGGCACGCCTTCACGAAATGCTTTCATAGCAAGCTGAAGTGCACCAGATGAATACTTTCTTTTTTCCCTACGTTTAACTTTTTCTTTTTTCTTTTTTGGATTTTTTGCAATAGTCGAAATACCTTTCTTGGCAGCTCCATTTATTTTACTTTATCTGCCTTTTTTACGTATTTTCCCATTGGAAAATCTTAGTTCCGTACCTGCAATATTAATAAAAGATAGTCTTAAGTAAATTAAATACTTTTCAGTTGATTATAAAAGAAATTATTAAGTTATGAACTAGTTATACACTTGTTAAATCAACTATTTGCATTTGAACTAATTATTTTGACTTATTATTTACTTACTTGTTTTTTGGTGAAATGAAAATAACTATTCAGAAGAGCAAATCTCTTAAAATAAATTATAAGGCACAAGAAAATGTTTTAGAACAATCGGAGCACATGAAAACGTAGGCGTTTCATAATACGGACTTGCCCAGAAAGTAAGGTTATGAAGAGCGGAACGCAAGTTTGGAACACAAGCTTTCTCCGTTTCATATTATGGACTTTTAAAAAAAATAATGTACGTAAAGAGGAACACTTATGTAAACTAATAAAAAGGTATTAATTTGAAAAAAAAAAGAAGAAAAAGGTAAATATACGAAGTTGAAACTATACGATAAAAGTTCACACGTTATCAAATCGTTCATATTTTTAAGTATACTTGGTAAAGAAAATCCGCATGTTTACGCTGTATCGAGTCCATGAAAAATCAAGTTTCATGTGCTTTAAGATATGTGCATTTAAACTTTTTTTTTATTTAATATCTAAATTGTTCAAAATTTGAATTTTAATAAAAATATAAAATATAAAGATTTGTAGATAGTATTGTAATTTTTTTATTTAGCTGTACATATTAGAATTATTTTTAAACATTAATTTTCTAAAAACTGTTCCATGAATACGGCATGTTCCACGATCGGTACTTTTACCTTATTTCCGACCTTACGGCCGTTCTTTTTCAAGGCATAATCTAGGTATTTCTTACATCTTGAATATATCTTGAAGTTAGATTTTTTTCTCATTGCTTAAAATTTGATCTACATAGTGTTACAGTACAATAACATTTATCAAAATTCTGCAAATATTTATTAAAATTTTGTCTATGATGAAGCCGTGGCTCTGAAATACCCCTCGCAATCGTTTACTAAAAAATAAAACTGATCTTATTTTGAAATGATTGTGTTCTTATTACAGAAGACATCTCATCCTCTCCTGCCAGGGCAGGCTCAACATATTTCCATTTGACGACCCACTGTGTTCATTCGCTATCGAAAGCAGTGAGTACATAATAATTTTTACTATTTAAAATTAAAAAAAAAAAATAAATATTCATAAAATAAATAAAAATAAAACGCTCGTCTCTGTAAAATTCTTAAAATCGTAACTTACCAGGCTGTTAAACATTTTTATGTCAATTTCTTAAGGATAAGTCGGATCTAAGAATGATCGTTACTTACTGCGTTTCTTCCTAGATTTTTAAGACTTTGATAAATATAAAGTGCGGTAACAATATTATTCTTTTTTAACATAACAAGCTGTGTCCTTAACCTCTTTTTCTAAAGAATACATACAAAATTCCTTTTTAATGACAAAAAGATATCAGTCATTAGAAGTCCAACTTCGTCTCAGTACCACATGTGTCAAACTATCATAAGGAATTTGATGAGATAAGGATCTAGTGAAATAAGCATATAAAAATTTCTATTAATTCCAAAATGAATCGATTATAGGTATTATCATAATATACATTACTGCAATATTTTATGTTTCTCTGATATTTTCGACTCAAGCTTTTGAAAAAATTAAAGAATACATTTTTGTGAATAGATTTGTAACGGGTAGGCAATATCTGTCTAATTAGAATTAGAACCATTTTAATTTGAATCAATTATAATCAATCAATATTAATTTTCTTTTTACGTTAAATCAATTTTCTAAATATTAAAAAATTAAAGTATCGCAGTAACATGCATTATTTCATGTATGCGATAACGTATAAATGAAATAAATCAATCTAACTGTTGCTTTAAAATCGATAAAGTACATTCCTTACGAAAAGAGCCGAATGTAAGGAATATACTCATGTCTCTCCTCTTCTCGTTTGTAATCTTTCCCCAAGTTCAAAAAGAGGTGAGCTAGGGGACAGGCGCAACTCTCTACCCATTGCATGGAAGATTGTACGTATGAACCCCTTCCTCCTTTATTCTTTTTCAGACTCGGCAGCGCAGCAAGAACGAGAGAGCGGTAGGAGGCCCGCTCCACGCTCTCTACCATAGGAAGGCGAGGTAGGAAGAAGAGGAACTTTTCTTCCACTCGGCTCCCATCGACACAAACCGCGGTGTTCTCGTAGAGCCGAGTGAGAGCGGAGCTCATTTGCCCTCGCCGTACCTTCAAGCGCGGAGAAAATTCTCCTGCCTCGCCTTCCTGGGGTACACTTATTTAAATTCAGTGCGGGCATTCTTTTTATATATTCTTTTGAGGAATCAATATACTGCGATCACGCGACTTAATCAAATTAAATTTGTTTCTTCGGATTTCATTATTATGTTGACTGATTTTATTACGTGCGACGTGGCCGAAACGGCCATCCCCACCGGCGGATCCTGCGAATTCCTTCGCGTATTCCCTAGGCATTCCTTCAAGTCGCTTACGTGTATGTTGGGAAAAATCTTTCCGTTGCTTACCTTGAGGTCGTATATGACTGGCGACCGATGTTTGTAAACAGTGAACGGTCCGTCGTACTTAGGATCTAGCTTCGCGTTTCGGTTTTTCGCCTTATCGGAGAGTCTGTGTGTGCGCTTGAGGACTTGAGAGCCAATGTTCGGTAAGTGCGGCGTAAGTTGTAATACCGTGCTTGTTTCTGGAAAGCCATTTCCGCTTTGATTCGTACGAATTCGTATGCTTCGTGTAAGCACTTCAGGCGTGCTTCGAGTGGTAGGCCCGTGTTGTCGAGGTTATTGAAACCTCGGGGGGTGGTAGTTCATGTCCATAGTTCAAGTAGGCAGGAGTGTAGCCCGTGGTTTCGGAGGCGGATGTATTGTAGGCGAAGGTGAATTCCGATATATGCTTGTCCCATTGTTTGTGTTTATTTTTGGCGTATTGTGCGATCATTGTTTTGAGCACTCGGTTTGTCCTTTCGACGGCATTGCATTGGGGCGTGTAGGGTGGTGTGCGGTAATGTTTAATGTTGCTGCTATTTAAAAATTCGATGAATTCCTTGCTTATAAATTGTTTTCCGTTGTCGGTAACTACTGTTTCGGGGCATCCGTGTCGCAGAACTAAGTCCTTAAACTTTGTGGTGACTGCTTTCGCGGTGGCTGTACACAGTGGTCGGGCCTCCACCCATTTCGTGAATCTGTGCTGCATAACTAGTAATGCTGTATGCCCATAGGATGATTTTGGCAGTGGTCCTACGAGATCCAAGTTTATGCACTGCCAGGTTTGGTCGGTGTTGTGTGCATGCATTTCCCCCGGTGTCTGTCTCTGCTCTGTCTTATATTTATGACACGTGATGCAGTTGCGTACATATTCGGTGGCCTTTTGTAGAATTCCCGGCCAGTAGTAACGGTGCGCTAGACGTGTGAGGGTTTTAGCGATACCTAGGTGACCGGCCGTCTCGGTGTCGTGGTTTTCCTGGAGTATCTGTGTGCGCATATCGGTCGGGACGCACAGTTTCCAGTCCTCTTTGTCGTTGGTAATTACGTTTTCCGACCCTTTGCTGTATTTGATGTCAAAATCGCATTGTTGCAGTTCAAGCGCCCACCGAGCTAGCCTGCATGACGGGGACTCAATTTTGTACAGCTATCGTAGGGATTGGTGGTCGGTAATGATGGTGAAGTGGTATCCCTCTAAGTACCCTCTGAGTTTTCGGATTCTCCATACCGCGGCCAGATATTCCAGCTCGGTTACCGTGTAGTTCCTCTCGGCGTTGTTAAGTGTGCGGCTTACGTAAGCGATCACCCGTTCGGCTCCGTCGAGCTTCTGTGTTAAGCATGCGTCCAGTCCGGTTGTGCTAGCGTCTGTCTGGAGAGCGAAGGGTTTTGTAATGTTTTGTCTTGAGTGAGTCGAATGCCTATTGTTGTTCTTCTCCACAGTGCCATCTTACCGACTTTCTTTGCAGGTTGGTTAAGGGAGCTGTTATCGTTAATGTATTTGGTATGAAGCAGCGATACCATGATATTAAGCCCAGAAATCGACGTAGCTCTTTCAAACTTGATGGAGGTGCCATTCCGATCACGGTTTGTACATTTTGTGGGTCAGTGTGAACACCGTTCTTATCGATGTCATGACCCAGGTACGTTAACGAATCCACGCAGAACTTGCATTTCTCGAGGTTCATCTTTAGGTTAGCGGTTCGTAGTCGGTCGAAGACTAAGTCGAGGTGTTGTAGGTGTTGGTCGAAGTTTTTACTGGCAATTATGATGTCGTCCAGGTAGGCGAATGCGAATTCTTCGAGTTCCGGTCTTATGACCATATCGAGGAGCCGTTGAAATGTGGATGGTGCGGAGTGGAGGCCAAAGGGTTGGACGCGGAACTGGAGTAAGCCGCGGCCGGGTACGGTAAAGGCGGTGATCGGTTTACTTTCTTTGGTTAGTTCCACTTGCCAGTATCCGTTTTTCAGGTCGATAGTTGACTGGTATTTGGCCTCCCGTAGTTTGTCGATGGTGGCGTTGATCTGGGATAAGGGGTATGCGTCTCGTTTGCATTGTTTGTTGACTCGTCTATAGTCGATGCAGAAACGCGGTTTGCCGTGTTTTTTCCATGCGATGACGACGAGCGAGCTCGACGGACTAAAAGATTTTTCGACGACTTCGTTTTTTCGATTACTGGGTTTCGCGGTGTGTAACGTTGTTTTACTGGTGTTAGGTCTAGAAGTTTGATATGGTGTTTTAACTGCGGAGTCGGACCTTTTATATTGTCGAATTGGCTTACTTTTGTCTGGAGGAATTCTTCTAGCTTCTTTGTCTCCGCATAGTCTCGCGGTTTCAAGCCTTCAGAAGAGCAGAGTTCGCATTCTTGTTTTGTGGGAGGCGGTAGTGACGGCGGTGGTGTATTGGTTCGGGTGGCTGGTTATATCGGTACGCCGAAAATCGATGCTCGGTATTCGATTTTGTCGATGATGTCCATGCCCAGGATCATTTCATGTAGCAGCGAAGGTAGGACGAAGAATGTGTGGTTAATTTTTTTTTCTATGATAAGGACGATTCCTTCTAAGCTCTTGTCTATAGCAGTTTCTTTACCGTTGGTCATGATTGCGGACAGGTACTCTGTATGTATGTGACATCCGTGCCTGCGGCAAGTTGCTGCAATACCTTCGTTCATGAATGATGACGCGGCTCCTGTGTCGATTAGGGCTGTTACTGAACGTTCTGCCACCCAGACCACGAGTGTGACGCGGCCGTCGCTTAATTTTTGAGCTGAGTCCCGCTTCCTTGCTACCCGCCCGCGTACGCGTTTCCCGGCCTGTGACATGTGCATTTGATGGTGAGGATGTTATCCTTGCCGCAGTATGAGCAAAAAATTTTTCCGGGATTTTTGCATTCACGACGGCTGTGTCCGGCTCGTTTGCACTTCCAGCAGCATCCTTCTCGGCTCTACCGTGTGTCAGTTGCGGCTAGCGACATATTGTGGGTGTTGCGTGTTATTGTGTGAATGTTTTCGTTGTTTTTGCGTCGGGTCAGCTCTTCGAATCGTTCGCCTTTCCGTACGAGCTCTGCGATCGAGTGTATGTTGTCTCTTCCGAAGTGTAGCTGGTAGTCGGGTTTCATATTTTTATACACGCAATCTAGTTGCTGTATGTCGGTGCGGCCGCCTTTCCGTCTGATTAGCGTTTGGAGGTGGGTGACGAAGGAACGGATATTTTCGTCTGCGCCTTGTTTGCGGTTACAGATTTCCTCCTCCAGGTTGTCTTCCTCATCTATGGGTAGGAAATTTGATTTTAGTTCCGCGATAAAATCGGCCCAAGAATCCCAAGTGTGGTGATTGTTGCGATTCCATTCGAGCGGTTCGTCACGCAGAAGCTCTGGTATGCCTTATAGGAGGTCCGCCTCATTTAGCTTGTACGCTTCCTGTAGTTCGGTTGCACGATCGATGAAGGAGTACAAGTCTTTCTCCGAGAAGTGGCAGTTCCATTTTCGTATTGTTTCGTTGGCGCGCGTATTGTCGGTTAACTTGTCAGTTAGTTTTTTTAAGAAGTCGGTTGGTGCGGATTCTGGAAAAAGAATTTGAGAACCGGTGGGGGAGTTTACTGCGGATTTGAAGTCGCTCGACTCATCATCAGCGTTTAGTAGTGTTCTCCCATTGACGGAGAGCGTTGGCGGTGTGTTTTTCCATGCTACGATTCTTTCGTTGTCCGGATTATCGTTCGCGAATTCCCGCAATCGTGCCTTTAGCTCCGTGACGGTCCCGGTGTTGTTGAGATGGAGTTCTCTGAGTTTTGTGATGAGATCGTCCTTCCACATCAAATTTATCCACGTCATGGCGAGTATGGTGGGGAGGACGGCGGTTGGTTGAGAGAAAGAGTTTTGCGTCCTTGTTAAGTTTTAAGATTTTCTGATCCGAGCTCTTTAAAAAACTAATCGTCTCGTCGGCGAGAATACTACTCTCTCTTCTTATTCTCTCGATAACAGCTTTGTTTTACGCACATTCGTAGTGGACGTATTCTAATTGTTCTTCGAGCTCGCGGATTTTCCTTTCGTATCTTAAAGCTAATCTAACGATAAGGATAAAAATTATAAAACTAACTAGAATGAGTAACGGTATTTGAGCTGATGTGCGCAACATTTAATAATTTGATTCTAGTATGTGACAGGTACACAGTCGGAACGGTTTCGTTGTATATACTCTACTATAGTAGAGAAGAAAAAAAAATCTTGATTCTATTGTGTGACAGACGTACCACCTAAATCATCCTGGCAGGATCGCCATGTAACGTTAGAGGTAGGCATGCACTAACGTGGCAGCAAGTGCAGCGTACTCCACACGCGGCTCAACTCCCACAGCAGTATTATGCTAGGACTGCAGATAACTTTTCCCGGAGGATGATCTAGGTTTGAACAGATACTCTTAACTCGGACGTTGCTGTGTAATAATAATTAGGCTTATGTACAAGGTTCGGTGCTCGGGTCAGGCCTCTCAAGTAGGGCTTCACAATATTCGATCGCCGGTACGCTATAACAGAAAATATCCGGAGAACCGTCTGTCACACATTTGCGGTTTTTGATAGGAATAAATCTTAGCAAATAAACTTAACCATTAATCGTAGCGAATAAAGTTAATGATTAATTATAATGAATAAATTTAATATCTATATTTTACTAAAATTACGTATACAAATTTAAACGAGACTAATTACAAGTGTGCTACCGAAGTCACCCCAGCTGGCTGTCGTATTTGCAAAGCGTCTCCGGGTGGCGGTATTATGAACAGGTTACGGTACAGTACGGAACGGAACGGTAGTCCTAAGTAGACTTAACGTCGGCCAGCTTGGGTGTGTGCGGTTACACACAGAGGGGGAGACTGTAGGTCAACTCCTGGCAGTCTCTAAAAATGATGGCGAAACCACAAAGCCTTTTTTTACAAAAGGGTAGGAAAGGCGAAACCACCTATCCCATCTGCGAGGTAGAACGAGCTAGAGTATAAACGCCTTTGAAGTCGGCAAACTACTATAGCTAGCTTATCCGAACGCTGCCTAGTCGGATTCCCGTAGTCCTATATGTATCCTACGGACTGCCTTTCTGATCGCGTCGCCGTCTTCGCCACCTAGCGGTCGCATGGGCGTACTACTGCGCGTGGTATACTTGCTATATGCGCTTGTGACGTTTCGTCACAGCTAAATCCCCGTGGGTGGCTAGCTAGTTCCTCGCGGGTGCTTAGCTAAATCCCCGTGGGTGGCCAGCAAGTTCCTCGCGGGTGTATAGTTAAATTTCCGCGGGTGCTATGCTAAATCCTCGCGGGAAAATATTTAATCACCGCGGGGATATAAACTTATTCACGGCCCACGCGGAAATCTACTTTATTATGAGTATTTGTGTGCTTTTATATATCTCTCTTACTTCACTTAGAGAAAACAGTGTACGGTCGAGTCGACAGTTTGCTATAGACACGCAAAAAGTATCGAATAGAGAAAAAAGGCTCGTTTATAAGGCAACCTCGCTCTTTCTCTCTCTCTTTCTCTCTCTCTCTCTCTCTCTCTCTCTCTCTCTCTCTCTCTCTCTCTCTGGAAGTGGCGCGGTCTCGAGGTCGAGGCGACCACCGTCTTGAGCGGTTCGACTCGCCAGCAAAAGGCGTGTTTTTGATATTCTACGCGCTAAGCGTGTTCACTCCAACAACTACCTCACCACCAAGTATATCAAGTCATCTTCTGGCTCCTCCTGGCTTTGAGCCTGTGAGCCGCTTGCCAGATCGTAAGATTTATATAAATGAATTATTACAGCCGGAAGTGTACCGAGACTTTTTAAGTTTAAATCAATTAGCGTCTAGTCTTGGCTTTAGATACGTCTGGCATAGTGGTGGCAGATTCTTGTTCAGGAGGAAGGGTGGTGAGCGCGCGCATACATTTTCCTCCGCTGCGGACCTGCGGGTAATTGCCGATGCCTACTGTAGAGGGTATGGGCGCTCCATTCCTCAAAATTATGTTGAGGTGGGGAGCGGCCATCCCAATAC
>UELV01168434.1:0-52290 GCA_900490015.1 Megastigmus stigmatizans | reverse complement strand
GAAAAGTCACAGAGTCAACGAACATTTGCGCTTTTCGAGTCCGAGTTTTCGAATGTAGGCTTCGTTTGACCAATAATATTAATTTATTTTGTCGCAATATATTCTTTGAAGCTGTAGAATTCTCCGTCTTCTCCGTCTTTTGAGTAGAAGTGTCTAGATTTTTTATTATACGTGTTTCAAGTACCGTACGGCTCAGATTTGGGTTGTCGGTACAGTAGGAAATTTTTTTCCATGTGGCATCCCCTTAAGGTTGGGAGCAGTTATCGATAGTTGCCAGACCCAATTATCGATAGCTCCGAAAATTATGGTTGTAGGTTAAGGGTTATGTTAGATTTTACTTTTTTGACAAGTTATTTATAGTTTATTTGACACAAATTATACTTTTATTAAAATTATATAATTTTATTAATATAAACAGAAATAAATATAATAATAAACGTAATTAAATTACAATTAATGTAACAATAATTTTTTACAATCTCTCGGACACAGAAATTACAGGAACATCAATTGAGATCAACAAGTATTAATCCTAAATAAAAATTTAAGAATAAAACAAAGTTTAGTTTGTAACAATGTTACTCAATGGTTTTCTACTTAAAAATAAAGCTTTAATTCTTTTTTCTTCTTCAAGAAATTTTTTTTTTGACATCACCAAATGTTGTTTTTTCTTTGATGAATGTTGGTGAATGGTGTATCTTTTCCTGTTATTACCACAAAATGTTGCACTAAATTTAACAATATTTCCTTTGAAACTAGAAAACGTTGTTTTATCACTTTGAAACACCACTCTGCCAAGGCTCTTTCATCAACTTCACTTAAAATCGTAAAATTTTCCCTTTACTCGAGAATGCAGTATAGCATAAGGAACATTGAAAGCCTTGCTTGCGTTAAATATTGATCAGCCTTTATTGTTCATTCTATCTACTGCTTTTTGCAAATCTGCTTTAGAGTAACAGTATCTTGAAGATTTTGTCTGAAAAATTAAGGTAAGGTTACATGACACTTTCAAGCTATCGATAATTGTTACACACACGCAATTCGAGGAGGGGTTATCGATAACGCGATTAAATTAATTATTTATAAATAAATTATATCCTACCTTTTTCTCCTTGCCCATGATGACTTCGTGATGATAATTTGGCTTGGTTCCAAGTGTAAAAAACTAAAAACACGTTAAAACGACGCTTTGAACTCCACGCATGAGCTTAGCTCCGTAAGTAACGAGAATGGCCGACAGCATCGAGTTGAAGGAGCTATCTTTTATTTTATTTTTTGTCCAGTCGTTGCATGACCTGTAATCCAAATCATATATTAAACAATTAACTGATATTTTTTCTTTCAAGAATAATTTTTTTATATATACTTTTTATGTCTATAGTAAGATATAATAATGAAAACTATCGATAATCGGGTCGCTATCGATAATCGGGTCAACTACCTTATGCCCGTACCTGACTTTAATAAAATTGTAAGAGTAACCTACGAAACTTGTACTGTCATTTAGAGTATAAAAAGACATTTAATATAATAAAATTGAACTCCCTTACTTGAAGGGAAATATATGAAAAAAGGTCGATTATTCCCTATATTTAATACTTGGAAATAGGAACACAAGAGTATAGAAAGACACTGCTTTTCAATAAATTTTTATCAACTTTCCTTTCAAGTAAAGAGATAAAATTTTTTTAAATTAAATGCTTTTTGATGTTTTAAATAATGACGTAAGTTTCGAAAGTTGCCCCTAGACTCTATTTTTTATTCCAATCTCGCGGACGTCTTCCTTTCATGAAAATTGAACCACGTAATGTTTACATCATTACTGAGATGATGATAGAGAGTTTCTTCCAAAAATTAATCTCCATCTTTATATATTTCGTTAAATGCCTTTCATTAAAACCGGTAAGGTAGGAATCTTTCTGACTATAGCACATCCTTTTAATAATGAAACTAGATCAATATACCATATAATTTATTTGTCTTGGTACGACCGCAGTAAATACATAGGCTGGCATAGGAAAACGTAAAAAGCAATACAACAGATCAATCAGAAACAAATCAGATATAGAACCTTGCATAGTTGCACTCCGCTATGCGAAATGCTCTACACCAATAATTTTCAGGCCTTAAAAATTTTTTCAATTATTAAAAAGTTATTTATCACGCTTATGGTATTCAATAATTAAATTAACCATAACAAACCTTACAGTAAATTTCAGCGTATTTCTCAAGTATAAAACGACAGCCCTTTTGTGAGGTTAGATGACTGATTGGCAGAGCGGTCCCATATAAATGTAATAGGTGTCCATAACGTCCCATATGACTTTTTCAATTTAAGTAATTATAAAAAATATTTGCGATTATAAAAATCGTATACACACATAATTAACTTAAACTAGGATAGTTTATCTTTTTTTTTGTAAAAATTACAACTTAATAAAAATTTCATAAGTTATTTTATGGCTAACGTGAACTTATTGTGAAATTGGATGTTAATGGTTCGAAAATTTTCCAATTTTTTAAAACTTGTAATTAAAAAGGAATGAATAATGTTTTTTGCTCTATGATTTCAGCGGTACTTTACTTCCAACATATAATTTCTTCAAGACAGGTTCTCATATATTCCCCATAGCGTCCATAAAAACCGACTTCTTCTATGTTGCGGTATTAAAACTCGAGATATTTGCGCCAAAGTTCTGGATTTTTACATGGGAAGCATATGCCTAGCATGTATTGAAGACACATTTTAATTTATATAAAAATTAGTATGTGATACTAGACTCAATAGAAGGAATAGAAGGAATAGATACGCATAAAAATGATCAGGGTTTGCGGTACTAACTTCAAAGATACTGCAACTTAAAAATATATTATAATGTTACAAGTATATCCACATTGTTGTACAGTACCTGTACAAAAGTATATGTTGTACATCGTTTTTTACATTTGTATGATTTTTACATTGTTTATTTATATTTTAGTATTTTGTGATGTATAATTAATAGATTTTATTAATAATGATGTAATTAAACGATGACTTATAAAAAGAAATAAACTTTTTGATCATACCAGCATATGGAAAAAGTCTAAAAAGAAGAGGGAGGATAAATTTGTATTGAATCATTTATACTAAACTTATGCAGCAGCCATAAACCAAAATATATAACTTTGATTAAGCGCATTGTTTTTCAAGTGATCATCGGAATCATTGTAATTTCAAATAAAAAGAACAAACAATGTATATAAATAAAAAAAATGGTCGACTTTTATTTGTAGCATAGGACGATTGTAAGCAATATCGTCGCTCTCTGCTCGTTGGCGCAAAAGCTCGCGGCTCACGCGTCAAGCTTCGGAAAGGATGAGCTTGGTCAGTATATCGCCTGCGCTATCGGGAGGCTCGTATCGCAGCACCTCGATCGCTTTGAGCAAGAGATTTTTTCTGTCCTGGCCGGGACACCTCGACAGCTCGCGTAGCGCGATCGCTTGGTAGAGGGGAAGACGCGCCCCGTGTGGATCCACCAGCGCGATCGTATCTATCATCCGCGTGCACAGTTCCACCTTCTTGGGATCCTCGGGTGGGAGCAGTTGCAGCAGCGAATGAGAAATTGTAATGCAGTGCTGATGGCAGGGATGCAATAATATGCTCAGCCTGAAATAAAAGAGGCGCACGTGTCAGTCGCTGCAGCGGTCGTTGCCATCGCGCTCGCACGCGTTCGCACGCGCGCGCGCCTGCAGCTGAATAGTCGCCTCTGCTACGACTCTACAAAATGGCTCTCTTCCTTTATTACCATTTGAAATCTATTCGATTCCAATATTTTTCTTATTTAAGAACGTTTATAATTTTGTACAAAAGAAAATTAGATGCGGCGCGAAAAATATAACTGTCGTTGATAATTGATAGAGTATTTATATATACAATACAGTTTTTTTTAATTAATAGTATTTCTGTATTGAGTAAACAATGAAAAATAACATTTTATTAAATGTTGGACTGTAGCTTATTGCTATAAGTCAATATTCAATTATCAACTATTCGATTGCCATAAAATTTTATTTAGTTACTTCTCTAGTTCAGTACTTTTAAAGTTTTTCTTAGATGTGAAACCTTCGTGGAATTATTCCAGATAATATTTTTTAAAATACTATAATTTAATATGATCAAGAAAAGTCAGCTAAACGTACTTTATAACATCATTCTTTTCGGTTTATGTGTCATTTCTGTTTTTCAAAACTATCTGCCTATCCATCAAACGCGTACACTTTTAAATTCCGAGTATATAAGCTTGTCAAATTCCAAGTAAGTGTATAGTGTAAGCTAATCGAGTAAAAAAAGTAGCCAAGCTCACCGGAAAAGCAGATCGGACATGATGTCCTTATTGGCGACGCTCATCGCGGCGTCGACTTCCTCGCCGAGCCTCTCGGTCAGCTGGGCGACTTCGCCAGAGCTCAGGATACCGGGGCACTGATTGCAAGACCAGTCGGTATCGGGTTCCAAAGGATCGTCCGGAGTCACGAGGCCCTTTTTACAGGGACACTTGAGCGTGCCGAGGTGACTGCCCAATTCCGTCGGATCGGCGCAGCGCTCGCAACGGCAGCTGAAGTACTTGGTTGCCAGCAAATGCTCCCGTCGCGCCCTAGTCGACCACAGCACGTGCGTATAAGTTGTGCTCAAATGCTCTCCTCTGTAATATAATACACACATTTTAATTTTATTATGATTCATTTTTTTACGTATAATAGGAAATAGATTAATCAGAGGTTTTGACAATCTGCTGATGTTTTATGTACATTTAATAACAATTTTATAAGTACGTCGCAAAATATATATATATATATATATAAAAAATTATATATAGGTATTATATAGTGCTCGATACACCCTTCAAAAATCCATTTTGAATCATCCCCATATGATTTTTCATACCCGAGATACGACTCGAGATAGCCTAATTCAATGTTCACAAGAAATCAAAGTCATATAACTGTTTAATTTATTTTCTTTTTAGATACGCTATGGAACTTTAAATTGCATATATGTGGTCGATTCAAAATGAACTTTATAGGGCTGCATCGAGTACCATATACAATACCAATTCTGAGACCAGATAAAGATTCAGTGGCTCACTACAGATAAGAATAGTCTTATAACTCTAGTTAGTCACTCATTGCATTTTTCACGACAATTTGTGTTTATAGACTTATATTCTTTGCTTATGTCAACAGCAATTCGCACCACGAGCACGAAAGTATATTTTAAGAATATCGTGGGTGATTTTATTTATTGAGCCATTGAAATAAAAGGCGCGATAACGTCAGACGGGTCATACTTTTTAATAGGTGCGATCGCGATAACATTGATTCTCGGTCTGCCTTGTTCATCCACCGTAAAAGTGTGTCGGGTATTGGCGAGGCAATTGTGCTCGAGGAGGCAAGCTATCTCGTAGATGGCAGCCGAGCCCTCGGGTGGATTTGTCTCCAATGCGTTGATGTCGATGAGGCCGCAAACTTTGGGGAGAACTTCCACCGAGTCCGGATCGAGAGCCAGGAGCGGCCCCAGATACTCGCTGACATCCTGCAGCTCCTCGTGCGCCTCGGTACCCGGTCCACGTAGATCATCGTGGCTCTGGAGTTTCGATAAGACGCGCCAGCGTTTCGGGTACTTGCGTCGTAGAATCAGCACCCGCAGGATCAGCAGGATGGAGGTCCTGAATGACAAATGTAAAGCGATTTAATAATTATACTTCTAATAGCCTTTTCTGCATGAAAATAATTCAATTAAATAGCTCTGACTTTTCGAGATGACTTGGTCAAAAATAAATTTGAAAATATGGGAGGTTCGCGAATTCTGAACAAGTTAACTTAATTGTCTTTGTGCGCAGGAGGGTTATTCCACTTATATAATATGTGTGCAAGGATTACCATGAAAACAAAAGTTATTAAAAAATGTAAAAAAAAAAGCAAATCAAATTTTAACTGTACTGAATTCTCGTAAGGAAGAATATTTGAAAATTGTAGTTTATTTGACGTTTATTTATTTTCATGTTACTTCCTCAAAGAGGAAGTTTTGTATCGAAGAGAAAAAAATTTATTTCCGAAAATGCTTAACAACAATTTTTAAGACTTTTGGAACAAAAATTGAGTAGTTTTGAGAATTTTTTTTTGGTGTTTATGTTTATATGTGTGTACGTATGTAACATCTGTATCTCGAGAACGCATGTACCAATTTCAAAGTATAAATATTTGTTTTACTCGGTTATTTTGTTGCACAACGGCTGAAAAATAAATTTTACAATTCATTGATTCTCTTTTGTTTTATTTCAGAAATTTACTATTTGATTTTTAATTTTTTAACTTTTTTGTTAAGGATGTACAACGATACTTGAGGGTCAAATCAGCCACTATTCGAAAAACATTAGATAATATTACTTTTACATGAAAGTGGTATATTTTGAATAACCATAAGTTGTAAGTAACTTATTCTTTACTTAATAAAACATCAATAACGTTATTATTATTTTTATATCAACTAAAAAATCAATAGGTTAAAGAATAAAAAATTTCCAATTTCGTTTTTTCCAAGTTTAATCCATGATTATTGTCCGATTCTAAAATTTATGGGTTCATTTTGTTCGTTTTTGAAAACTTAGGCGATCCATCGTTAGTTAAATTGTTTTTAGTGGCTGATAGTGAACGAATAGTGGCTGATTTGACCCTCAAGTATCGCTTATACATCCTTAATTATTTTTTGAAATTGCTTGCGTCGTTCTTTTCTTATTTCGAAAAATATCATTTTTTGAAATATGGTTATAACTTTAGAATTTCTTTATTAATCATTATGAAATTTTGCTCAATTTTATAGATTATTGTTAGTATATGAATCTGTTAAATTTTCAGGTATTAATATTTTATATTTTAATTAACAATATTTTTTAATTTGTTCAAAATCCAAAATTCACTTTTAATATATTTTAAATACTTCTTTTTTATGTAGAGAATGATATTTGTTATAGGGACAACCTGAATGATTTACTGTATAATAACCATTTAGATGCACTGAATGTAATTACAAGCACTGGCGTACGCATTAAGTTGAAAAAGAAGTTGAAAGAACATGTATGTGCAATTTTTTTGTTTTACTTTTCATCTATGTTTTCTATTTAACTGCTGCTTGGATGATTGTTATTGTATTATCACAATTAAAGATTATCTGCATTTATAAATAAAATATGTTTATAGATTGAACTTAATAACAGTATTATCTTTGAATATAAGGAGGAGAACCCTATTAATACTAATAACATTTCACCAAACACTGCAACAACTTCAACAACTGAATCTAGCAATAGTTTTCCTTTTCTTGAAGAAGTATACCAGGAGAGCATTCGTGAAAGCGTTGTAGTAAATGAATCAAATGCAGAAAAAAAGAAAAGTTGATGAAGAAGTTGGTGAAGATATTGGTTATTACATTGATGATGCAGCAGCGATAGAGTTTGTTTCATTTGACAAACCACCAGAGTCAAAGTATTTGGAATCATTTAAAAA
Organism: Megastigmus stigmatizans; assembly: GCA_900490015.1. Taxonomy (NCBI): domain Eukaryota; kingdom Metazoa; phylum Arthropoda; class Insecta; order Hymenoptera; family Megastigmidae; genus Megastigmus; species Megastigmus stigmatizans. The sequence goes on along the minus strand of UELV01168434.1, from coordinate 44,748 downwards.
ATAATAATGAATAAGAGTAATGAATTATTTTCTATATACAAAGAATGTCATACAATTGGTTTCATGGACCATATAAAAGGATACCAAATTTATTTACCCTCAGAAAAGGAAAAACAAAGATGTCACGCATTTAATTATAAACATTATAAATGTCCGATGAAAATACATATTACAGCCGAAGGGCGATTTATAATTTCTTGCAGAGACATTTTTTAATGAAATAAATTTTCTTCAAGTTAAAAAATTTACTTTTTATTTCCTCAAACTCAGTCCTGTTCTCTAAAAGTTGAATTATAAAAAATAGTTATAACCATTGTTTATTTAGCAATTTATTATAAATCTTATTTTTTTTTTTATTAATTTTAATTTATATTTATTGAATTGTTCGAAATCTAAAATTTTTAACCTGTAAAATGAGAGTCACTCTATAGCTTGGTGGCGCTAGTGTAGATATATACATGTATACAAAGTTCATGTTTTATCCCACATGATTCACTAGCGCCACCAAATGACAAAATACTCTTGCAACTTGCAAGTTGGTACTTATTAAAATATCGTGTCGAGTTAGAATATTATATTATACTGGACAAGTTTTGCAATTCAGATGAATGTTCCAATCAGTTCATTGATAATTATTTTGATATCAATATGGGTAAAAGAGGACCTAAGCCACCAACAAATCACGAGACAAGACATCAAGAAATCCAAAATCATAATATTTTTGATGAGGAGGGAAAAGTAAAAAAGGAAACAGATGTAGTATGGATAACGATATGCAATAATTTAAATGCACAGAATGATTCAAAAAAGATTACCTCGCATAATCTACAAAATTATGTAGCCATATGTTTACCAAATGTGAAGATGATAGTGATAATTCTGTTTCTCAAATTGAAATACGTCAAAAAGTAGCAGCTAGTTATTGTGAAGAATAATTGATAAAAATTCAGAACAATGTTCTTTATAAATCAATTATTGTATTATTGTTTCAAATAATGTAAATGAAAGTAATATTTGAACTACAAAAAATTTTTTTGATCAAGAGGAATTTAGGAAGAGGCATGGTTATATATGACTTTGTACAATTATATATGATTATATATAACTATACACATCTGCGTATGAAAGTACGTAAGTGAAACTGAAAACTTTTGAGTTGAAAATTATATACATTATATATAGTTGCATATAATTACGTATGCTCATATATATCTATATACATATGTATAAATGCATGCAATCGTATAGAGTTTTATAGAGACAATATACATATACAATCATACATGATTATACATGATTATATATAATCATATAAGCTTTTATATAGGGTTATATATAATTATATATAAATCATTTCTACCCGGGCGATTAATGCAAACGCAATTAAACAGAATCAATTATTCGCTGTGTTCGTGGGTATATGCAACTATGCATGTGCAGTGACCGAACTTCAACCGCGCCGATAGGATGCCTATTTTTAATAATGAATTACTTAAAGAATATTGAGAATTTCGTAATTTAGGTTCACTCTCTTTAATACGCAGAAAAATTACGAACGATTACTGCTACATTTATTAATGATTGATGCAAACGAAATTTAAAAGAATGAATTATTTGCTGGATTCGCGGGCTTTGTAACTGTACGTGCACAACAGCATAAAGCGTGACAGCAGAAAGAAATTTTTTTTCAATTGATTTCTTTACGAATATGGAGAATTTTACAATTTAGCTTTGATCACCTTAACCCGCAGTAAAATTACAAACGATTTTCACTGTTTTTATATACAATTGATTCAAACGCAATTAAATAAAATCAATTATTTGCTGTATTCTGATATTATGATGCTGCGCATGCGCAAATACCGAATCGCGGTAGCGAAGAAAATATTTTTTAATTATTAATTACTCTATAAGTATTGCGAATTTTGCCATTTTTATTCATAGAAAACGCAAATTTCGATTAGGAAATTTATTTTTATGTATTTTATGCTACACCCAACTTTCATTCAATTATTGCAAAAAAAACGAAAAGACCCGCAGTTTTTTTACTTGAAATTACTAAATCTACAAACGACCCGCAGTTTTTTGGTTCATTCATTATAGCGCAATTTGAAAGTCAATCGCGTACTTCGCGGAGCTGCCGGCGCGCCAGTGCAATTGTTTGTGAATTTTCCGGTTCAAATCGACGAGGCTCTCTGTATCTCCGGAACTACTGTACTACACGATTATCAGATTGGAATTAGCAAATTCTTTTATTTAAACCCTGAAAAGAGCAGAATTTTCTTTCTCAGTTAATTATTTTTGACAATAAACTTACATTATTGTTCTGTACGCTTACTACACACATTCATACATACAACTATGGTCTTTTGAAACTTTATTTCCATGAAACTTCTTTTTTTTTTACATTCTAATCGAAGCACTTACAAAAAATATGGGTTTTAGTGATTATAACTTTATTTTTTTTAATTTTTCATTAATTTGCAACTAATATTTTATTATTAAGTAATTTAAGTACTGCTATAACGTCGGTATAATAAATCTTAATCATAATTTTTGTACAAAAAAGGATTTATTTGAAAGTATTAATAAATTGTAATACTGATACAATAAATTAAAATCTAATTATGTTAAAATCTAATTACAAAAAATGATATTGCTTAATCTACTCTTCGTTTTTTACATTGAATAATATTATTTTCATTTACATTTTCATCTTCATTATAGTTAAAAACGCTGTTATCTAGCCATTCCTCATATTCATTACCGAGTACGACTTCTGGATTCTCGAATGAATCATCAGACTGTACATGTTTTAAACAGCCCACCTCAGAGGAAAATATGAGTCTAAATTTTTGTGCTGATCACGATCAATAAATTCTCTTCTTATATTTAATAAGTATTATTGTTACAGGGTGCAAATTGAGTTAATAAAACTAGTAAATCTATATCTTCTCCGACTATCACGGTGGTTTATTCAGAGGATAGTTCAATGTCACTTTTAACTATTAATGCATCAGCATCTTCTTCAGCTTGCTTTGTCCTGAAATCAGCAGAGTTAAGTTCTTCACAAAGCATAGTTATAAAACGCTCCTTTTTTTTACTGTTCGATAAGAATTTTTCTTGATTAATAGTTATATTCATGTTTCTATTAAATTCTATTTCACGACCTACTATTTGCGTCGTATGACGTAAACGTTCAGCGATCTTTGTATGACATTGTTCGCAGTTTTCGGGATATCCATAAAAAATAATTACAGAATTTTGTGAGTAGGGCTTTCTCACGTACGAAATATACTGTTGTAAAATATCCACCACGCTTTGATTTTGATTCCACGTTACACGATGAAGTAAAAATCCACCATCAATGACATGTGTTTCAATTTCGAATGACAGATTTTCGAATGGTAAAAAATTATCATAAAATTGTGTTTTTTTTTTATTTTAAGCATGCCTACTTGAACAAACAGCAAAAGAGGAAAAAGAGCGAGCACAAATTGAAGATATTCTTTCATATATTGTTTTGATTCCAAATGCACAGAGATTCTTTGGAATAAAAGTGTTGGATTTATTGGTATTATCTTGTTGTTGATTTTCACGGAGGAATTAACGGCTTGTAGAGATAAAACTCTCTTTTTTCTTTCGAATTTAATGTTCTGAAAGTTTTTGCCTGTTAAATTATTCATTGATTCTAAAGCTTTTTATAAAGCTTCATAGCAGTCACTCCTTTGCTAATTGACATTATTTCTCAGTTTGAGGAAATGGATTATACAATGCAAAAAAGTTTAATAACTTTTAAAAATCATGAGTGTCTGTAGTAGTTCTTGAAGTTCTTGTATCGACGTGCTGCTCGGAAGTTGCAAATGTCGCTTTGCAGAATGCCTCTACAACAGGAGTGACTTCAATGAGAACTACCATAGATAAAATCCTCTTAGCTACAATACTGTCAGTGGCACCTCGTTCATGGGTAAGTCCATCACTGGTCTTCATAGATCTCATAAGTACTTGTATCAGACCACACGCCGCTCCAAAATTTTCCCGTACGTCTGATAGTAAAACATCCCAAACGAATAAATTTATCATATTCATGAACATCCATAATAACTAACTGTAGCATCTCTTGTAGATAGAGTTGCGCTGCTTTCGGATACTAAAAGTGACCATTTGCGTGAAAAAATTGCAACATATTATAATATCGACTACGAATATCCTGCAAAATTATTTGAGCAGCGGCTGTAATAACTCTTTTACGTTCTTCTGTTTCATTTAATTTTAGCTGCTGCATCTCGAAAGCACATAATGGCATCATTATTTACACGTAGGCTTATTATATCATCTCCAAAGCAATCTTGTAATTTTTAAATAATATAACGGAACTCTGGAATTTCACCATGATATTCATGTAGAATATCTGATAATGAAAATTGACATTCTTCTTGATTTTCGAAAACGTAATTGACAACAAAGTCAACTACAGAAGAAATTTGTGGATCAGACGGTTGAACCACTCGTTTTTCCACGTTACGAAATTGGTAGTAGCATGATGTATGGTAACGTGCTCCTACTGCCACTAAGTAAAAAATCGTCAGAAAGGCGATTCCTCGTATCATTACTGAATTCATCATTTCGGTTTTCAGAGATTTGTAAAATATTTTCCAATACTTGATTATTGGCTACTGGGCTAACACTCTTCTTACGTGAGTTTGTATATTTTACTTGTTGAATAATGTAATTATCAGATGCATCCTCACCGCAGAAAAAGCACAAGTTATGAAAATCAAAGACTGCAGTGCTACTGCTGCTTGATGAACGAGATCTGCGCGATGTTGAATTTTTCGAGGCTAGTTCGATGCACCTTTTCTTCGGGTATGATGCATATGTAACGTCGTGCGCCATTCGATAAAATTTTTTAAATTTCTAAATAGACAACTCTAAAGATACTAATGAGAACTATAGCGGGTACATAAGGATGTTTCTCTTATGTTCCCATGTTACCTACCCTAATCTAATAATCGATATCGACCGAGCGCATTAGGTAAAACAGAGAGTTTTCTCAAGAGGGTTTCCGTTTTTCCCACTTTTGCTCGACGGCATCGCACATGCCCCGAAATTGTGGTACTATATATATATATATATACTTTATATGCGTTATTAAGCGCAATAACTTTAAACTTAAATTCTTATAAACATTTTATGTTATGCTTTTCCTGGAATAGGGACATTCAACATTTTTATTATTTGCAAATAAAATTAAAACAATGAAGTGCTTAGAACCTTTTAGTTTGTGCTCTGCAATATTTGCACAAATTGAAATTTATAATCGACCCGGGAATTTAAACCATTAGTATTGTGTTTCGGTACACATAAGATTCGTTACCTGAACCGTCAATTAGAATACCTTTTTCAAAGTAAGTAATATAATATAAATCGATATTCAAATTTTAACTTTTCAGTTATTAACATTGTTAAAATCTAATTATAAACTATAATCTAAGTTAATTATAGATTTAGTACAAAATTATATATTTCTTGTTTAATAGCAAAAACGAGCAATTGAAATATTATATTTTCTATACTTTTGTTTACGTTAATTATAATTATTTAAGCTGTCAGTTCACATATAAGAAAACTGCATAGGAAATGTATGAGAGCGAGAGAGAGGACAGAAGCGCTCTCACTCACTCCTACACACTTTCCCATGCAAGCGTCAGTCCGTCGAGGATATAAAAGCAGACGAATTTGCCCTGTGTAGCGGACCCATCTACGACCCGACCTTGGTGTCAGACGTATATTCCACACTCATTTTCAAAAAGAATAAAATTTGTCATTACTAGTAATACGTTTACTACAATTATTTATACCATTTCAAATAAATAAAAAAAAAGTAAGAATAATTTTTAAATTAAATAAATATTTCTTTAATGCATGAAAACTTAGTAGTTAGATAGTAGAGCTATATACTTCTGGACCATCTAAATAGATAGACGAGAAGTTGCTATATTTTAGCGAATTACTTCTAGACTATCTAAAAAGATAGGCGAGAATCTACTGCAATCATCTACCTTATTAAATAAATCCGGACCGTTTAGTAACTGCGAACTGGCAGGATTATTTATAAGGATAGAGTTTTAGTGTACAATCGTAACTAGAGGTCAACTAATAAATCTCTTACCTACCAACGGTAATGGTTCGGGTTTTGTTACTGTTAAACTCATCGTCAGAATTTATATCAAATATAAAAGGGCGACACCTGACACTCGGCGTTTTAGCCGAAACCTGAGATCGGGAAAAGAAATCAGGATCTTTATATTTGCATTTGAATTTAGAAATCAATAATTAAAAATTAATAAAACCATTAGTAGAAATTTTAACGGGAATTTATAAATCAAAATTTAATATGTTAAGCCAATATAATAAAAGAGAATAAATAAAAATATATCCTTCAAGAAATTAATTTATGGCATTAAATATAAATATAAGTAATATTCCATTCCGATTCAGTTAAGATTTGACGCGATTTCAAAGCCAAAGCTCCGTCCCGAGTTAAAGTGTTTAAATACATTAGCTGTACGCGAATTAATAAATTAAGTAGTAATAATAGCGACAGTTAAGGAGGAAAATAAAGCGGGTGTGTTAAAAAGCGACATATCGAAAATCAGAGAACAGGCTCAACCGGAGCAAAACAAGGAAGACGAGCGAAATATTTTAGACGCATTAAACATTAATGTCCAATCGAATTCTGTGAATAGACTTGTGAAAAATCAAAATAGAAGGGAGAATCGTAGAAAAGGAAAGTCTGTGATTAAAAAAGATACTTAATAATAATAGCGACAGTTAGGAGGATAAAGCGGGAGTGTTAAAAAGCAACATATCGGAAGTCGGAGAACAAGCTCAACCGCAGCAAAGCAAGAAAACGAAACGTAATGTTTTAGGCGCAATAAACAATAATATCCTATCAAATTCTGTAAACGGACTTGTGAAAAATAAAAATAGAAGTTTTTCAATTATCCTCAGGTTAATTTCTTTTTTTAAGTTTCATATTTTGACAATTTCTAAACAATAATAAAGGTTTAGTATATTTCCATGCGTTTCTCTACTTACTACCACTTCGTGGGCATCCTCCTTTAAATTATATGTATATATTTTTTTTATTTTTTAATTTATTTTTTGTACATTTATAAGACTGCCAAGAAAATATCAAATTTCAAGAACATCATAGATTTAGTTGATACTAGTTCTTCGGTCCCCATTAAAGACAAAAACGAAGATCAAACCAGAATCAAACCAGAGAGCAAAGAAAGTGATGAAAATAAAGAGTGTATTGAAAATAATGAAAGCGATAATAATAAAGAAATTAATGAAATTATTGAAATAAGAGAATTAGATAATGAAGACGTCGAAGAAAGATATTTTTACAAATGTAAAAGAGAAACAAAGGTATACTATTAATAAACAAATGCAATTTTTCGAATACTAATTAAGTTACAGAACTGAATTTTGGCACACATTTTTACACCTATGTCAAACATACTTGAGGTGAATTTCAAGTCGATTACTCAAATCTTCAAACAGTTATCGAAAAATTAAAAAAGGTCGATATTAGGCAGTTTTTTGCGTTTTACGCAAATGTTTATAAACCGATTTATTTTTTTACAAGTCAATCCTTGTAGGTCTTTTTGGCAGACAGAAAACACACTCTTTTGATTTTCTCTCCGATAATAATCTTCTAAGATATAAGCACAATCTGTTGTTTTTTGGCTTTGCGAATTTTTCCGGAAGAACGCACACCTCCGATTTGTCTACTTTTTACTACGCATCAATTAGATTTCGATCCTTTACATGCCTATATTTCTTTTCCGAAAGATTAATTTTTCCCCCGAACTGGTCTTTTTCAGCTTAATTCGACTGGCCTAGTAAGTAAGTATAAGTACCTCGGTATGAGCCTCGCCGCCGCGAGGATGGTGCACTCGAACTTGTGGCGGCCCTCGTCCACGAGGCCGTCGCACGCCACTCTGCAGGCGGGCCAAGAGCAGCCGGGACAGCGGGCCAGTGCGTCTTTGCGACCGCAGCCGACGCAGACGCGGGAGTCCAAGTGGGCACTGGGTCCCCAGACGAGGGGCAACTCCGAGAGGATCGCGTCACCGGGCTGGAGGTCGCGGCCCGCCAGCAGGTGTCTGCCCAGCCTCTCGTCCTCCATCACCTCGTAGGCCCTGCACGTGGACTTGTGTCGCGGCCAGTCGGACCTCTGGTGTTCCTTACCGCAGTAGAAGGCGAGCTTGCAGCTGCCGCATCGCGTACTCGCTGCCTTGCCGCAGACTTCGCAGCTGCCCTCTGTTCTCTCGCCCATCGCCGCCGTGGAGGTCGCTGCAACCGGAGGATTCACCGGATTATTCGCCTGATTCCTTAAATTCATCCAAGATTCATTTCGTATTTCAGACTTACAAAGTAAAGATTACATTTACAGTATATAGGAAAGCTCGGACAGTCCCTGAGTAATTTCAATTTACTGCGCAGTAATATATATTTTTTGGAACACTAGTTTTCAATTTTTATATCTTTTATTGTAAAGGAGCAAAATACACGTTTTAACCAAATTCCTTTTTAACAAGTTTTGTTAACATTTTCTTCAAAAAGATGTGACTGAATTTACGTTTAAAACAGGAAGAAACTCCTTTTTCAAGGTTCACCTTTTAAGTCTAATGCTAAAGAGGCAGGTACTGGTATTTTATTTATTTATGCAATGCTTGCATTGTAATTTAAGCAACTAATATATTTTCAACTACATATATATATATTTAGATTAAATTTCCAAAGTTTTCCAATCTTTCAAAATTGTTCAGACTGAATTCGGTCTTGAGGTACTACGAAAGAACAAAAGCAAGTGTTTCACAAATCGTCAGATGGAAGGAAGAAGCCGTCGTCATCGACGATCAGCGATGGAAAACCTGCTGTCTGGGACACAGGCTTTATAATTCTATCAACTTAAAGCAAAATTTGATATTACTTAACTGAAAAAAAATCTACAACTAGTTCATCTGTGGTACATACCTAATCCCCATCACCTGAATTTACTATTTTCTAATTTTTCAAAGTTGGAATCAAACATCAAATAATTTGTATAAAAATAAAATTGAGTAAATAACTAGCCGAAATGGCAGCTTTTGTGGCGATCCGCTGAGATAGCAGCTTCTTCCTCCTATCCGCCAAAATAGTGATTCTCTTATATAGTTCATCAAGAAATCAAAAAGATATTTGCTATAATTTAATGAATATAAGCGTAAAGAAAGCACGATACTATTTTTAGCTTTTGCCTCTATAAAGATTAACCTGCCAAAAATGATTAATTAACTTTCATTAAATTTTATTGCACTTATTCATTTTAAATTTATTGAAACTCATTCAAATTAACTGTATTTTAAAGATTTTCAATAAACTAATTTAACAAGGTGTCTCAAAGTTACTATTATCATCAGATACGTTTATTTACGCTACTAATTTGTACCTATTTGATATTAAAATAAACAATAATTAGATTTACAGTAAGCACATTTTTTCCTATTACTATTATTTTTTATAAATTATGCTCTACAAAAAGTTTACGAGGTTTCAGTAATTGATTATTCTTTTCCAAAATTCAGAATTTTTTAGGTGCTTATTTGCACATGTAAAATTGCTAAATAGGATAACTATATCACTAATTTTCACAATTTTATTATCTATATGAAAAAATTGTCACGTTTTCATTTTCTCTAGATAACGAGAAAGCAAAAAATTATCTATAGAAAAGATCAGATTACGTGTAACGTACGTAAAAGTATTTTAACCTCACGCAATGTTAAAATATACCTATATAACGTGTGTCTGCATATGAAATTCAGAAACATAAATTGCCTACGACATCTTAAATTACTATGTCTATTACATATAAAAGAAAAAATATCACAAATACATTTCATTGCATAATTCTACCTAATACTTGATATAAGGTAAGTTTTATTTTTTCCTGTGAATCTATTTATGAGCCACAGATAAATATTTTTTAACAAGAACGGAATATCCTTTTGATTGATACAAAGTTACATTTACTTTCAAAATTGGTTAAATCTTATACTGCTACAAAGTAAACTATGTTAAACTCACTGTGTTTAAAAGGCAGCAAAATAGTTCCAATCTTTTATACAAGTCTCATTGTTATTTAATTAAAGACATAAAATAACTTTTAAAACGGATAAACTATAGCTTAAATATCAATGAAATCAAACTTGTCGAGCGTAAAAATGTACCGGGTACTAGCACGTTAGTAGCTCTTCTAGAACCACTGAGAAAGTTATGGGAAGCGCGGGTGGGGATGTTTAATTTTAACGCGCTAGAATTAGAAGAGCATTCAGAGACGTATTCAGACACGTTCAATTGAAGTGCAGTCCAATAAACTTCTTTTAAAAATGAAAGAATTAAATAAAATTACATGATCGTTTAAAATTTTAACGAAATAACAATTATTATTTTTTATGCAATATAAGATAATTAAATGAATAAGAAAAAAACATTCATAACTATATTTATGTAGAAGTATGCCATATATCTTTTTTATCTCAAACCAGCTACATTATTAAAAGTATATACAAATTTATTTTCTTATTTAAAATAAATAGTAGGCAAAAAACATTGATTAATATAAATTATAATTTTCATTTTAATGATTTATTAGATTAGAATTTTTTTATATATGTAGAATAAGTCTTTTAAATTTATAATACGCAACTAAAACGAAAAACTTTGAGCTCAGCTCAATATTTAATTAACATAAACATAACGAAAATAAATCACTTATAAATGTAAATATATACATATAAACCAAGTTCATGATGTACACAAAGCATCATTTGCGAAGAGACTAAACATTATCACTAACAATTGTATTCTTCAGTTTGGCAAAGACGCAGCCGTTGTGCGGCACCGTATAAAACTTTTGATATATTATATTACAGTCAATCCTTAAATAACTTATTACATAGTAAAAGTCGGTACTTTGTATTTTTACAAATATATATTCGTGTAAAAGTAACAATATATTTTGGAGTACTATACACATAGGAAGGCGATTGTGAACAAATTTAGAGAGACATTTTTGTCTTTTGCTCTTTTTTAATGATATGAATTATGAGAGCAAATTTTGCATGGATAATTTACAAAGCATATGCAAGAATTTACATTACATACATTCATGATTAAGCATAAAAATTTGCATATTTTTTCCTTTTCTTTGTACACATCTCTACCTAAATCCGCGCCATTGATGTAATTATCAACAATATACACTTGAAAAATTAAAAACTCGTGTTCTTTTTAAAAATAGATTCAATTTACCATACCATACCAACAATAGAAACCATATTTAAGTATTTGGAATGCTATATTTTTTTTAATTTCTCCTAGAAAAAAAGATAAATATTGAAACTAAGGACGGTTTCTTTCTTTCCACAATGTCAAAAATAAATAAAACTGAAAACTCCCAACATTGATAATTTAAAATAAAATGCTACAAAATATTTTCTTAACTTTTCAAGTCTTTTAGATACCATTGAAAAATATTTTTTCTCCAATAGCTTATATAATTTAATATATCAGAAGTTACTTTATCACAAAGTGATTAATCAAAATGATCCAAATTTTTTAAAATGTATAATAGTTGTAAACCAACAATTTTTGTTACTAAATTAACAATCAGTATTTACATAGCAAAACATTTAACATAAAATGTTTTGTAAAAGGATTTACAATATTTTTCTGTAAATTAGAAATTTAAATCAGTTTAGTCAAATAGTACTACTTATTTTAACTATGGTATCTTTCAGAAAGCTATGCTTTCTTCAAAAGCCTCATTTTATCAAAATTCAATTTAAACAATAAATGAATTAAAGTAATTTCTTTGTGCTATTAATATCGCCATTTAATTTCTCTTCCGATCTCGGAGTGAGCAAACATAATCGAAGATAATTGCAGACGTCCTTAATAGTACTGATCAAGTTACAAATGATTACTGACGGAGTCTCGTATTCATTTGGTACAATTCCGTCCACAGACGATTCAAAGAAGCTAAACAATGGAAACCAAATTCTCGTTCTATTTGAATCACGTTGCATTAATGCTTGATTATTTGCTAGCGTATGATAATATAAAAACAGTCGAGAAGTGATGTAGAATGCGACGAAAACATCGATGGAATAATGTTCGTGGGCAGCAAGTATAAAGAATATACCAAACATATTGAGCATCCACGTAAAAGTATGAGCAAAGTACAACTGCCTTGGAGTATCTGTAAAGTATAATTAATGTATCAAAAACCATTTTCATTAACATTTTTAAAAATATACTACTACTTAATTTTCAGCTTCATAATTACATAAAATTTACTTATACTCTCAATAAAAAAACTTAGCATTCAGCTATAAGCAGATAAAACTTTTAAAAAATATTTGAAATTCAATTTCTTCAGTAAAAATTACTTACATTCAGTAATAAAAAAATTTAACATTGTTAGTGCTACTGTATGACCACTGAACATGTAGTCCCCACAAGTTCTCACTCCTTGAATAGACATGCCTGCTCCTCGCCATATCACATAAGCCATTTCAATTTTATTGTAAAGTTCGTTGTAAAAACTGCTGAAACAGATTAAAAATGAAATAAATTTTTCCTTTAAATAAAATACTTAATTTTTTAAATTATTCAATTTTTATAAGTATAGCATTGATTTTAAATAACATATACAAGAGTTCATTTATAAAATTACATTTCTGAAATACCCATAAAATGTACATGAAATACTCTTTTATTTGCGTCTGACTTAAATTCAGTAGTTAATAAATAAGCATTTTGACTGTGGCCATATATAAATCATAAATTATGTAAAATTTCTGTATACAAGCTTTTAGCTGATTTTTTCATTCATTATCTTTGTTAAAACGCATAAAGTCTTATGCATTAGTCATAGCAAGTGTCAAGCATCATTCATAAAAAAATTTAATAACCTTACAAAAAAATAGTTAATTTTAATTAGAATCTACATAAATACATACTATAAAAAGAGCAGTTTTAGTGATGAAATTTATCGTGTAAGTAGAATAGAACTTACGTAGTTGAATCCATAGGAGGTATATTTCTTGGCTGACACTGTAAATGTGCACCTGGTACAGAGAGTGAGGTAATAATCATTGTAACACATCTTAATAAGAACACTGTTCCAGATAAAGCAAAAAATCTTCTTAATAATATAAATCTAAAAAAGAATATAATAAATAAGACTTTGAATTTATTTTTCAAAGGTTAATCTATCATTTACTACTATTAAGATCTGAAGAAACACATGATCAATACAAAACATTTCACTGCAATATTTTTGTACATTAATGTGATGCTTCAGTCTTTTTCAATTTATACTTCTTTTTGGGCTTTGCAAAAATTAAAATAAAGAATCTGAAGCTTCACAATAATACAAAAACATATTTCAGTGTAATTTCTCATATCGATCATTTGCCTCTTCAGATTATAAATTTTTTTTTCGTTTATTTCTATTATTCCACTATTAAAAAAAAATTTTATTTACCTATATTTATGAAAAATAAGAACAAGTAACCACATTGCAAATAGTAATGTTCCAGTAACTTCACACATATCAAACGCCCATGGTATGTGCGGTACATTGTCCAGAAATATGTCTGGCAATGGTGGATACTTTTTCATGTCAGGCACTCTATCGTGAACTATAACCATCACAAAGGCAGTAATCCATGTAACAATAAATAAATATCCTAAACTAATGAACGTTTTCCAGATTTCTGGAGGTAAATGAGAAGCAGTTCCATCTTCAGAAATAGATGCAGAATAAAATTCATGATCGATAGAACCATCGTTCGTTACTCCACTAACAGTTACCTAATATATAAAAGAATTTCATAATTAAATCTTAACACATATTCTTTTCTTAGCATTACAAATAAAATTATTTTAAGGTTAAAATATATTTGTATTATATATTATATATTTTACTTACATCATTAGTTTTGGGAGTAAAGAAATTTTGAGAAAATAATTCTATATGTCCGAGTTCTAACAAGAGTTGCACATTGTCTCTTTGTAATTGTTTGATACTAATATTTAACCTCTTAATGACGCCAATCCTAAGATTTGACATTACTTTTAAATCATCTTCTCTCAATGTTAGTAATGCTTTTCCATCAATTTCATGATTTTTAAAATTATCAATTACTTCATAGCCTCCATGACCTATCTCCTTTAACCAATTCACTACATCCGTAACACTCCAATCTGTTACATTTTTAGGTCTCATCTTTGCTCTTGCAGCTAATTTACGTTCTTCTCTCATTTGAAAATCTATAAATAAAAATTGTTTTAATATAATATTATGATAACATGCTAATAATTTTTAATAAATGTCGATGCTATAATATTGAATTACATAAACGTAAAGAAAAAAGTATATAATAACTAGGCTACATAAACAAAGAATCAAAATTCAGACTGTCTTGCACGAAGAAAGAAAGGAGAATGACAAGACTTTGAATGTTCCGTGACTCGTGTCAGTCCACCTTTATCTAAAGTAACTCAGATCATTGTTTCGTAAGATAAAGAGCTCTATTGTGAATTAAATTATTTAAAATTTTCTATAAAAAAAAAAATACAAATTAAGATAAAAGTAGTAAGTACATACAACTTATACATTTTATCTAACTTGAATACTTTAAAATTATCTATCATCAATGCATAAGTAGGACATAACTGTACATAAACATTAAAACCTTCATAATCTATGACTCAAAGTTACTGACATTGTCTTTCACTATTTCTATGCATTTGTCTATGTATCAGTTAAAAATTAAGATGAATCAAATAAGTAATTACTTTGACTTAAGGTTTAATTAATCACCATAAAAATTTTAAATGCGTAAAATATTGCAATCTTATGTGAGCTTACTAGGTTCATCAACAATAGGACAATGCAAAAGTTGAGAGTTACTTAATGTTCAATGACTGATATGAAAGATAAAAACAGAATTTTAATCAGTGTATTTCATAACCTCAGTGATATTGTGTATAAATACCATATATATATTATACATTACTTTATGTTTACCTGTAGCCTGTCATTCGGTTGTCTTTCCGTCATTAACTTTCACTAAAGCACTTGTATTTTATGATTTTCATGATGTATAATACTCGACACTTGCTCAGAAGTCACAGAATGGAAAACTCTTTGTTTTCCTGCAATACAGTGTTTTCTTCGTTTCGAATAAGTTTTCTTGGTGATAACGTCGTCAAAATATTTGTCTTTTGATTCCGCTGGGCGCTGAGTCCGCTCTGAACAATCTGAACCTGAACTTCACTAGACAAAGTACAAACTACAATGCAACTTATGCAACGTTGCCACATTTTCAAATGTGGATTATTCTCCATTACAGATGGCGCGAGAGTAGGATTTTAAGAAGACTCTAAGTTTAAAATTTTATCATGAAACTTACAACTATTTTATGGGTAATAAGGATACGTAAAATATTTATATTTAAGTTAGTGCAAGATATCAAATACTTCAAACTATCAAATATCCGAATTGTTTATCACCTAAGTATATTATATGTCCATTCTATTATATAATGTTAATGAGTTCTTGGGAAACTAATAAACTTTTTTAACTTATTTTTTTTCTTCATGAAAGAAGCTTTATAACGGCCAAAAAAGTTCTAAAGACTTCACAGAATCATACTTACGTATTGGGACTTGTACATTGATTGTAGAACCATGTTATTGAACGAATTTGGATTTAACAAAGGAAAAATATTTTTCGATTGATTGACGTTCTTATAAGTTAAATGTTATAACTTATTAAGTATATAAGTGTGTGTATAAAAGATAATAAATGACTTTTTGAAAATATTTCATATGGTAAAGCTTACTTTCGGAACCATGTAAAAAAATTTCAACTTTTCTTTATTCTTTATTGTAAATCTTTATGTTAGATTATTAATAGTCAAAAATTTGGATCCTAATTTACATTTCGTGTGTAACAAAAACTTGTATAATATTTTTAATATAAATTTAGATGATTGAAGCCCCAATGTATTCTTCAATAAAGTTTTTAAGATTTGTCAAAAATTAAATTTATAGGCATTGTATTTGCTGGGAAATATCGAACTGAAAGAAGAAAGACAAATTATCGGAGCCTAACTGCCGCGCACTGGCTAGCAGATCAAAAGTAAACAATTTAGAAGAACTTTTACGATTTTTTGAGGATAGCTAGGGTCAAATTTAAGCAATTCGTTTAAAATTTATTGTACGTTTTATAAACTGTATCAGTAAATATTAACTGGACCTCGAGCCAAGTGCCCATAATTCTCATTAAAGAATATCACAACGTCATTATTGCATGTGTAAAATGCACATATAAGTGGTATACAGTCTAATAATAATAAGGATTGTATACATATAACATTGCGACTTACAGTATCAAATCGACAATAAAATTATTGAACATTAATAATAGAATAATCTTTTGTATAACTGTAATGGAACTTTACAAAACAGCTATAGCCATGACAACAGTTACGTTTGTATCAATTTTAATACTGCCAAAGCTATCTTAGAAAAAAATTATATCTGTTTATATAATGAAATTCAATATCTGTTATGAAAAGTATACATCAACTCGGATTGTTAATAACCAAAGTTGCTGTGGTAAAATCGCAAGTAAAAATTTGCGTAATTCTTTGATAGTAAATAATGTTATAAAATTGCTTAGAGTATATATAACTAATTTGTAAGTTTAAAATTATACTTTTGAGTGTGATTATTATATATTTAAATTAATAATATCTTTGGAAATCTTTTCAAGCTATTTATGTGAAAAATAAAACAAAATAGTTGGAGCCGTCCGAAGCACCAATTATTTTCGGAAGCGGAGGAGACTCCTTAATATAATAGCAATGTGATGTCCACTTTTTCTTTCTAAAAGTCTGCTCATCAAAGATCGTCATCAGTTTGACATCAAATAAATCATCACAAGATCATCAACGTCAAATTGTTACAAGTTAGCAATCAACTAATACTAGAGAAATAAAACGTTTTTTGTAAAACAGTTAAGTACATAAAAAGTCACAGCGTCGAAAGTTGAAAAGTCAAAATGGGCTTAATTCTTAAAATGGCCAGAAAAAATGTGTCGCAGGGCTTATTTTGCACGCACACTACTTTTTTAGTATACCGTATTGCATTAGGAACGAAGAAAATGAAGTGTGGAAGATGTGCCTCGAAAAAATTTTTTTTACCACTTTTGAACCTTGAAAATGGGTGATTTTTTGTAAAATTACTCAGAAACGTATAGCAAACAAGTTTTTTAAATTGAAACTGTTGATCGCATCCTGTCAAAGCGGATTTAAAGTGTTTGATTTTAGTGGTTCCCACTATTACTCTCGTCAAAGCAGTGCATTGGAGCAAGGTTCTTCTGGTTTAGTATTTAGCCGTTCTTTCGAGCATCTCTAAATGAATGGCCTTGGACTTACATATATTATAATGTCCAAGCCCTTATAAAACTTCGGCCAATAAAGCCGCGCTTAAATTCTTCCGAGCTTTGTCAGCAATAAAAATGTCAGTGTCGATAAGTATTTCACCTCTCGAAGTAGGGTATAATGTAAAGAAAACTCTCTGATGTGACGCAGTATTATATTTCGTGAAAAAATGCTGAAAGGCAACTGTCGTAATTCGAGAAAAAATCACTTGCACTCGTTTTCACGATGAAACTATTGGGTTTTTTTCGCGGCCAATTACCGAATAAGTGCAGGTAAAATGGGGTTTTCTTCGTAAAAAAAAAATTAAATATACTTTTATTGGTTATAGGCGACTATATATATATATATATATATATATGCTACCTGTATTATTGGAGTATTGATACATGTACAATTATTAGGTTTGCCTACCTAATGCATAATTACCGCCAATTAGTTTTTTTTTCGATCCTTTTACTTTTTAAATTTTTCATCATGAGAATTGTGCATCTGATGAAGAATCTCAGGAAGTTGAAAATTGAGCATTAATTCGAACGAAAGTAAGATATAGAAATCTGTAATTGAGAGCGATATCTTCTTAAGCCGCTATGTGCATTCTGTCCTCAAATTTTAAGCAATTATACAGTTTTAACAATTGTCGCATAAGAAACTTTGATTTAACTTCTGAATGTCGAATATTGTTGATCATATGCTCTTTCTTTCTTGTTTCTTGGCCGTGGGTCCATCCATGCAGGAGTCCCGATGTGAAGCTGCAATTCATATAGTAGCCGTGCGATTTTTTGTTCATTTTTGTGCCCAGCTGTGAGCTTATTTATTAATTTTTGTATCTTTGTTCGATAGCGCAGTCAGGGATTCTTTCCTCGACTGCTCCGAAAAAAAATTTCGGATGACGGGATTCGAACCACCACGACCTTGTATGGCAGGCACACAAGCGCCTTACCCCGCATACCAAGCCAACGACTGGCCCCAAAATTCGAACGCCCTTGTTTTTCCCGCGGGCAAGCCGCCATGTTGCGCTCCGGCCCCTCCCCGCTCTGCCCCATCCGCATTGATCTCGAAAGTCGATCCAAGGATCGAGATCGACGCGCCTGCAGTGCACAGTGCTGCACAAAAATAACGATCGAATAAGCCTGGCAGACGAGACTTTTGGAATCGACTGAAAAGATGGCGAATGAAGCGAGGTGCCATATCGAGGAGATGGCAACGGGACGCGGCGCTTGCGCTCGGGCCAGAAAACCCAGTCGAATGTTTTCCTACGGCTCGTTCTCGCGCCCCTAGACGTCAACCTGTTGCTCCTATTCCCCTCTAATACCACTGTCGTCGCGTCACGCTCCCAAATCTCCACGCGATATATTGCTCCGTTATATATACCTCTATTGCCTTCGAATACTTCGGATCGCGCGACCGAGTTCGGAATTTCCCCTCTGTGCCTTTTTACCTTATAATATATACGTTACGTGCGAGTAAACCGCGATATTGAGATATACTACACTGCAGCCTAGGTAAAAGTTCCGAGTGGGTGTACGAACGTCGAGTGGATGCGTATGTGTGAGTGTTTTTGTGCCTGTGCTTCGTTGAGCTATCCTGGAGTCCGAGTGCATGGGATACACGTCTGTTTGGGGACGGATATTTTTCGTAAAGAGGACCAGGAGAAAAGGAGAATAGTTCCAGGATGACGACGTTAAGGACCAGAATTTTTACACGCTGATGAGTGAGTATATGCATTCGACGGCCGTGTGGGTGTCCTTTGTATACGGGGGTTCTGCTTTTCACAACTCGGAATTCGAAAGGGAAATATGCTGCATGCAGATTTTTTTCCCGAGGGCTTCTCCACCTATGTACATACATAAGGTACAGGGAATGGAGTTACAATTGCCATGTTTTATTTTTCTACATACCGAAGAGTGTCATATTTTCGAAACTATATCATTTCGAATTTAAAAAAGTATGATTAACAATTTATAAGTACCTATGTAATCCTTGATAATTGCGATATACATTTAGTGATTTGAAAACTAACCTCGAATGCCTGATATCGAGGAGAAAGTATCTTATGCGAGCATTTTTTCCTTGTTTATTTGTCGTTCCTTTTTACATGCCGCATTTCTGCAATCTGTATAGTCACAAATATTTGAAAGCTATAGCGAGAACTGTCACTATACTGTGCTGATATATATACCTAATTATTTATTAACATAACACATAGATTATAATCATTAAATTTCACATCTGCATGCATCTATAAAAATATTTTTGAATTTTGAAATGGTCAATACATATAGGTAAATCATTATAAATCGCGCTGTAAAATAAAACAAATTATACATTTGAAAGATAAAAACAACTGAGCATAAGCAACAAAGATTGACCGAAAATCTTCTTTGGCGTAAGGACCCGTTTCTACATATACCGAAAGTTGTTTATACGAACACCTGCACCGATCCTACACAACTACTAAAACGTCACATCCTCGTTAAAATCATCTTCATAAAGATATGCTCGGAAATTTCCTCCCCGGAAACTTGTTCGGTCAGCCTTTACCAAAACACCTGCGTTTAATCGTTGCATTATCATTTTTCCTTCGTTTTAGAATAATTTAGAGCGTAATTATAATATTATCGGTTTAACATATCTTTTTGATCAAGTGCGTATCAATTATACAGTCAAAAACGTTTATTCTCACGTCAATTAAAATAATAGAAGTCATTTAACTATAAACATGTTTAAAAAGACTGTAAACTTACTGCTATGATTAAATATACGTTTTAATTAACATTTTTTACTACTTACTTTAGAAAAAAAGTGACATTATGAGTACGTTAAATATTTGCACTGTATTCTTGAATAAACAGGAAAAAGTGTATTGTCATAAACTGGTCAGAAACGGTTGGTTTTTACACGTAGAAAGGCTATTAACAGCTATATTTTTAATAAATAAAAAATATATTTTTCTGCCTTTTGCAAGAGAAACAATCCTTACGAACCAATAAAGAACACTTTTACTTAGAGCCAAAAAATATTATATTTCATAATTCAAAAAAGTGGACATCATGTCACAAATTTAATTTTCCATGCTATTATTGTCTATCTGTTTATATAGATCACTTTTCCAGTGAGATTTTGATTTGGATTCTCATACTGTACGGATCAAAACCACTGGGAAAAGTGAGCTGTATAAACAGATCAACAATAATAGCTTGAAAAGTTACATTTATGACCCGATGTTCATATTTGTGCATTATGAAATATAATATTTTTGTCCCTGAAAACGGACGCACATTATAAAGAAACGTCCGAAACTTCGGCCTTTTAAACAAAAGTGGTTTTTATTGGTTCGTAAGGAACGTTTCAACTTCTAATTGAATAACACAATTCATCTTGAAATGCATTAATTTTAAATAAATCAGCTTTTATCCTTAATATGTTCAAAGCTTTATACTGGTATTATAAATATTCAGGGATCGCGATCCTTTCCCGCATAATATACTATAAGAAAATGATAATAAAAGTTTGTTTCAATCTTCATGATATATTATATATCATGAAGGATATATTAGAAATCAATTTCTCGATTGAAAATATTGATATAATCGTTTTAAAACCTTACTGAAGAGTTTTCATAAGCATTTTCTAAATAGAAAGGAGGCTGATTTGACATTTAAAATAACGTATAATACGTTTAGTATAAAAAATAAATAAAGGCTAGACGATAAAACAACAATCAGACTCAGAAAAGAAATTCAAGGTTTCTAAAGACTTTATCAACTAATTATAGAGCATAAAATTTGATCGAAATAGAACGTGTTAATAAAAAATGTAGCGATATATGGGGTATAAAAGAATAGGTATATACAGTTAAATGACAATTTTACAATATCAAATTTGTTACTTACTTGGCGGAAGCCGATGGAGCATAGTTACCGACAATTACAGTTTCATACTTTATTCGTTCATTTTTCATTATTTTATTAATATTTTTCAATGCACATATATTTTTCATTATTTCATTAATATTTTTCAATGCACAAACTTTGAAAAAGTTAAAATATTGAAAATTGAATGAAAAAAAGTATGAAAACATAAATGTCGGTAACTTTAGTCGTCCGGCTGTTTAAAATGGATCTATAGCATGACTTCTTTTTATTTAATATTTAGATAGTTTATGTTTAGTAATTGAGTCATATTTTTTTCTTTTCCAAAATAACAAAAATTAAAGATGTATCTAATTGAAATTTGTTAAAAATCATCAAATAGATTTTTTATTTCATTTCTAACCCTTGTAACGATCTTGTTTAAAATTTGAATGTAAAATTTTGAAATTGTATACAAATTTAGAGATAATAAAATATTGCATTGAAGAGGACAAGAATTAAAGATGCGAGTGTCAGTCTATATACAAGACATATATTGTACCTTCATTCGGTTAATGAAGAGTACAGTTTCGTTTCATTGAAAACTATAGAAAATATTGTAGGCTATTATAACATACGACTTTTATAGTGACTGATACAGCTTGTATATATGCAGGATGCGCTAAATTAATACAAATTAACTCTTATAAATTAAAAGTAATTTTCCTCGTTAGGCTCAGAGCCCATTGAATTTCCCCTTTACCGGAAGAAACACTCGACTCTATATATACTATGCTTTTATAAATAAGACAACATGATGTATTCGAATTAATACTAGAACAGACGATACATTTTCAGCTGCGGCAATGTGTTTATAATTTTAAAACAAAATAACCAGCTATTTTAAATAAGGAATGAACTAAATAAACTGAATTTGGCTTATCGCAAAGTTCGACTTTTATAGATCATCCCGAGAAATAGCAACTAGAAATTTTAATATATAAAATCTCCGTTTTGACCTTCGATTCAATGAAATAAGATAGAAAAAAAGATGACGCTTTTAGCTAATCTCCTCGGTTCAAAACTTGTTTGAGTCTTTTCTTAAATTAACTTTACACGCGTATATATTCCTTTCATTCCACGCAACTTTACACTGCCATTCAAAAGCACTCGGATTACTTTAAATATGCATATATAGTAAGCAGCGATTGCCGATGCCTGTATATATATGTATAGAAGCAACGCTTCGCAATGATTGACCGAGCGTAGGCTGACCCATTTGCTCTCGGGCTTACAGCCGCGGTGCTCGCCGAGAACGGCAGGATGCACCAACAGCAGCAGCAGCAGCAGCAGCAGCAGCAGCAGCAGCAGCAGCAGCAACAGCAGCAACAGCAACACCAGCACCACAGCCGGCGCAAGAAGAAGCGCGTGAATTACGGTACGCGTACGATCGAGTTGGTCCGCGGCGGCAAGGGCTTCGGGTTCACGATCTCCGGCCAGCAGCCCTGCATCCTGAGCTGCATAGTGCCGGGCAGTCCGGCCGAGCTCGCGGGCCTCCGCTCCGGGGACTATCTCGTAGCGGTCAATGGCCACGGGGTCGGCAAGCTGCCGCACGACGAGGTCGTCAAGCTCATAGGCCGCAGCAACGGACTGCTTAGGCTGCAGATCGCCGACAACTACTACAGCGACTCGAGCGACGAGGACGAGGCCTCGAGCAAGCCGCGCTCCAGGCCCCGCTATAGGTGCGTATTGTTTAGCTCTTATGTATGAAAGCGGCAGCTCGTGGATTTTGGCGGGTTTGATATTAGAACCGGAGAGAGCGGAATGTGAGAACCAGATTTACATTCATTTCTTCTTGGCTGAATTCATCGAGCGATTCCCAAGGAGACCTTCAACCCTGCAAAGCTTATGTATTATATAGATCATGATTAAACTGTGAGACTCGCGTCTATAAGATCTAAACAATGCCGGTACTAAGATGTAATCACGAAAATTCCTCATAATTATATATCTTACGTCTAGAAAGTTGTTGATTTGTATATTCGCTCTTGAAGGTTATTTAACTGCCTCTTTACAATTTATAATATCAAACATATTAACTTTTTACGTTTAATCATAATCATAATCGTAATGCACTGTTAATTTTTTAATAAAACACTATTTATTAAGTTTTCTATGCAAATGTCATTGACTTTGCTATTTAAAAGTTGTAGTTTAATTCGGCGAATGAAAAAAAAATTTTCTTTATTCATATATATTTGTCAAAAAATCCCGTTTAGTGTAACAAAAATGAACTTGTATTATATAGTGGTCAATTGACATACTCGCGTATAACATTGAATTGGGTTTCTTTTGGCCTGTACTTACTTTGCGTATGTGTACCTATATATTGCTATTCAAATACAATGGAAATAACGAGAAAATAAATGTTTGCTCTCGAGCAGGTCGAGATCGAGCAACGCATCAGGAAGCTCGGGACTCTCGACCAGTCTACATCCTCAGTGCAGGGTAGCAAAGGTCGTCCGTGATCTGCAGAGCGGCGCGATGTTCGACGCTGGCGCAACCAGGATACAGGTGGTAGCTAATCCCCACAGGTGGAACATGTCGAGTCCGTTGCCGCCGCCGCCGCCGCCTTCCTCCAGGAAGCGCGACTCCGAGAAGATAGTCCATAGAGCGGTGCTCGGCTACCTCGGCACCATCGACATACCCAGTCACCTGCACTCCGTGTCGATGATGTCGCTAGTTAGGAAATGCATCAAGAGAATCAAGGCTGAAAAACGAAATCCTACCACGGTATATATATATATGACTAAATAATAAGTACATTCCTCGTGCTGAATTGCTTGCATCTTTTCTTCGAACGCACTATCGAAGAACGATTAACCTTTAGAGGACCGGAAAGCCGATATATCGGCTCGCCCTGTGATATGAACTTTTTATATAGTTGATACATGATACTAGACACTAATTTGGGCACTTTTCTATCGTGATTTTAACTCTTAAATCCCGGCCGTCTAAAGGTTAATATAACGTGAAATACTGTATTTTCCAGGTTTTATTAACTATCCACGTAGCGAATATAAAGCTAGGCAACACGGAAGGTCGCGTAATCGCTGAATATCCGTCGTACCGCATCGTCTACTGCAACTCGTTCTCCAGCGAGGACAAGCTGCACTTTGGTATACTCACAAAGTCAACGTTTCCCGGCACCGTCGACGATGCGAACGACAACCATCACGATCACAACGAGGAAGTCGCCAGCTCCAACTCCTGCCACGTCTTCAAGATCTACTCGAAACTGACGGATCACTCGGTGCACGCCAACACCTGCGCTTCCTTCGGCTTCGTCTGCACCAAGGCCAGTGAGCTGAACAACGCTTGTCAGGAATTTCCCGGGAGCTGCGACGGACTCGTAGGTGCCATACAAACTCTCTACATCGCCGACACGGCAGAGGGCGAGGCTAACTTATTCGACAATAGACGCAATCATCGGGAGGCACAGTCGTCGCCTCAGCCCAGCAACGTTAGCACTTCCACGGCTCATTCGAGCAACAGCGATTCCGGAATCGGTTTTAAGGACGACTGCGGCTGCCATTCGGATAGGAATCTCAATGCCGAATTCCCACCGAGATATCACGAAAGGGTAAATATTGCTGCTATGGAGAAGGAAAAGAATAACGTCTCATTCGTCTTGCTACAGCTAACTGGGGACGCAAGCGATATCAACTTTCCATAAGCTGGCGAAACTTGCAGGAAACTTGATAATAGCGATAGACTCTATTGCTGATTCGTTAGAATCATGTTTAAAGTATCCAGTATTTAAAGAATGTAGATTAAGTGGTCATTCAAAATGCTTCTTTTCGTAGTCATAAAAGAGTATAAGTCACTGTTGATGAAGATCATCTCTTGATAATTAAATCGTAGTCTTTTCTATCCTCGTGATGTATTGTATCTAACTAATATCTTATTTCGCATTTTCACCAGCTATAAAAAATTTAAATTAAGTCGACGACTTTAATACCACCTCCTATCAAGGTTAATAGATTGTGGATGGCGTATGAGAGAACTTTTTGTAAGTTAATTTTTCTTGCACTGCACAGTTTACCCAGCGATAACCTTTATTGTATGGGTAAAATTTATCAAAAAATTCTCTCCGTGTACCTTTTTGTAAAATTAACTTTGGGAAAATATTTGTATTTAGATAAATAGACTTTACTTTTTAGAAATTTAATATTTTATATAATTGAATATAGATTTAACGTATAATAATATAGGAGAAGGAAATTCCCATAATACAGTACAAAAGGATGAATACAGACAACTAGCGCTTTATAGGAAAGTTTTCTAGGCTAGCTCATTAAACTATAAATATAAATCTACCTATGGTCACGTACAAAAGTATAATTGTATATTTAAAAAATATTGCTTATTCAATCGCGTTGTTAACTTGCCTATTGCATGCGCGATTTCGTAGAGTGCGTGGTCGGATTCTGCATTCGACTGTGTATCTATACTGGTAGACAATAATTGCGTCAGACTGCAGCCAACTTGTCGCACAAAAGTATATGCCGTGTTTGAAAATGCACACTCATGTGAAAACAGTTGTGAAAACGGTTTGCGAAGAAGTGGTGTAATAGATTAGAATATTTTGCTTATAAAACTCGAATAATTGTTTCTCTTTCGCGATGCTTCTACAAATTTTGCTATATAATCACCTGACGCAATAGCCTACAGCATAAGCATATTCGAATATGCAAAGCATATCAGATGTGAAATTGACTATCAGAAAAAAAGTTAAAATCTTCATGTACTCAAATATTTATGTATCGTCGCTTTCGAATGAAAGGAGGATAGCGCAGAATCTGCTTGGAAACGGCGGTATCTCGGAATTTATTTGGAAACGGCAATACCTCAGAATCCGTATCGAAAAGGCACCTCCCGATTTTGAGGCCGTGATATTTATGCGATTTACGTAGAAATTCTTTGAATATTTTACATTGGAATTGTATCAATGATTCCCATTCGATTGACTAAAGATGATAATCTTTATTAAATAGAGTTTGAAGTATCTCCGTTTCCACAAAAATTTTATATTATAGTCCTTTCATTCGAAAGCGACAATATATATCTGTGTGTATTATAAGTATATACCGTCAAATAATCTATTATGCAGACGACATATCGCAATTTCTATTCAACTTGATTTTCATGAAGACATATCTTATCGAAAATTCCCATCATGCTTACTTTGCACACTTTATATTAAATAACCTTATCTTAACTTTAAAAAAAAACATACAGGCATATAGTATAATTACAAAGAATTTTGTTAAAAAGTGATTATGAAATGAGACAGGACTAAGAATTTTTGAAATAAGAGTAAAATGTTCGGTTTCGTACATTTCGCAATTTGTTCAGACGGAAACTAAAAATATATGAATATTAATTTTTTCTGACTCAATAAATAAACTGCTTACGTGGGCGCCTTCTGAAATTGTTTTTTACATGAGACAATCAGCAATGTAATACATGTATTGAAATATTTTATGTTTTAGAGTATTATCGTTTCCTCTCTTGGAAGAAATGCCAAGGACTCTTGCGGATCAAAATTAACTGTACGGGCAATCTCAGATCCACGATGGAACGATTTCCCAAGGTGAGATTACTTTTATGACAATGATGTATTGTTATTTTTGGCTTTGCGCACGCAGTACGCGTTTTGCTCCTGTCAAATTTATTGATGTTTAAAATAATTAATTTTTTATCTAACCAAATATACATTTGTCACGTACAGACATGTATACATACACAAACAGATGATTTATGAACCTGTATTGTAAGCGAATAAAACAAGCATTCGTTGATTATAAGATTATACGTATAATACAGTTGGGTAAAGTTAAGATGTATAGCCTACAAAATGCTTCCCAAGCTAGTTTTTGGATCCTGGGCGTGTCACAATCTCTATTCGAAGATCAAGACACAATGTACCATGCGTACGTCTTCCCTATTGACTTTGATGCCACTTATATATGATTCATGATATAGGTATCGTCAGACTAAATCTTTACGAAATCAAATAGTAGACCCGCATACCAAAAACTACATTAGTGTAATTTTGTTTTCGGTTGAAAGTTAATTTATCTTCATCTACACTTAAATTTAATCAAGTTTTGATTAAATCACAATAGAATCGAAAATGCGGTATTTTTTAAAATATATATGATTGCTTACATCCTATAGTTAAAACTAGTTAACTTTCTATCGGCAAAATTTTCATTTAAAGAAACGCATGTCAACAAGAACTATTGTTACGATACGTATTATACATAAGTATCAAATACTTTTTTTGGTACTTACTACTATTTGATATTAAACTTATAGATAGGCCGTAATTAATAACAAGCTGGTGCATAATGATTGTAATTATAAAGTATATGAGCAGTTTCTATTATTTAAGAAGAATTCACTTGAATTTACTCGATCCGATAAAAATCGTGAATGTCTCTACACAAGTTTAATAAACAATAAATGTGGTCGAGGTTGCGACCGCAATTTAAAAAATAAAGGCATTCTAAGAAAGTTTCGGCACACTTGCAATATTATACTCGAAGGCGCTAGCAAAGCAAAAGCGCGAGAATTTTAGGAGTTCCTTATAAATTTAGGCACTTTGGGGCAAGCTACTCGGACAGGACGAGCGAACCGGGGCAACAGCAGCCACAGCAGCAGCAGCACCACCACCATCACCACCACCACCACCATCACCAGTACCGGCAGCGACTAGACGGCAACGGCAACGGCAACAACTCCTGCGAGGACTACCCGGTCGAGCGACACAGGCCAAAGGAGCCGAGCAGCAGACGCGCGCGTCACGACAGACGCAGCGGCAGCGGCGGCGGCGGCGGCGGCGGCGGCGGCGGCGGCGGTGGCACACGGCACAGCAGCGGCGGAGAGGGGAGCATCGTCAGCTGTCCCGCCGTGCCATCTGGCCGGTTCACCCATCAGCGGCACTGCAGCCAGCAGCAGCAGCGCACCAGCCCCGCGGCCCTCGCGGCTTTGGCGCGCTCGCCCCGCTACACCTCGGCATTGTCCGTTGGGACGCTGCACGCGAGATCTGCCTCCTCGTCCTCCGCCACGAGCAGGGACCTCTCCAAATCCACCGGCAACTTCCTGGGCATGCAGCTCGACCTCGACGTGCCCGACAGACTCAGTCCTAAGGTTTCTATACCCTTTGTTTTCTTTTATATTTTGGAGTTGCGAGTCTGCTCTGGGAGTGGGGGCGAGAGCGGGTATTTGGGGGTAGTGGGGGAACCGACCGTTTTTTTACGTGACCGGCCTACGGATTCGCTCCGAAAATATTAGCACGTGTGCTTTTTTACTCTGACGTTCATTGCTATTCTAAACCTGCCAGTCCAACGAACGCAGAGTTCGCTGGTTTCTGATCTGCGTATTGCTGAAAATTATTTTCGAGTATTAAATAAATTTTGGTTCCCGCGGTTTCTTTCGTGTGTATTTGAATTGAACACGTTGCGATGTCAAAGTGGAACTTGGTTTAGTCCATCAGTGAATTACCTTAGATGTATGTTTTACTTACATTTTTAGTTAATTACTGTGCAAAAATTTCTATGAAAAAAACGTGTTGAAAACAAATTTAAAAGAACAATTTTATTGTAATAACTATACTTTATGGGGTATAACAGAAACTATTGTATTTTTAAAGAACGCGAGTTGGAGACCTCAGTCGGTAATAGAAATCTACTATGCCACAATATTCACTATTATTAAAATATTATATACAAAATTATACTGCATTATAGAATGTATATAATAATTATAGTACTATTAAAACATTGTGATTGCTATTGTTTTTTGTTCAAAATGTATATATATGTGTGTGTGTGTGCATGTATACACATATAATAAGTACTGTGATTTAATTGACGCTTACATTTATAGTGTCGGTTACTTCTTTTTCTTTAAATTTCTAAAAGCATTATAATTAGTATAATACAAATATGATTGCGTGAGTTATTTACCTCAAATTAAGTCATTTATTTCATTTCGTCAGCTCGGTGGAAAAGGATTTTAAGTCAAAAACGTTTTATGTCGCGAACATGTTTTTTTTTTCGTTTAATCTTACATTAATGCAATAGAAATTGCATTAATGTGAAATTTTATAGTAAAACTTGGCTCTCAATCTAAACTGCATTTCAATGAAAAAAAAAATAAAAAAGATCTTTGGTACTTTTTTCTTTTGATTACATATATATAATCATGCAGTAATGAAATGTTGACATTATATGATGACCTATATAGTCGGTAAAAAAGAGAACGCGATGAAGTGTATAATACATAGTTTAAAACCAATAATTATATGACCTACAAAATGGGATGAATGAGCAATAAATAATCAGCTTGTTTACACTCATTTGCAAACAATAATAAAACACGTTAAATTGATTAAAAGGTCTACGTAAGCGGAATGAAGATACAAGGCTACAGTATGGAGAATCTGAAGACGAGCCCGAGCTCCAAGTCTCAGACAGATCATTGCAATACGACCAAGTCCCTTCCACACAGCCACACGGGCAAGGCCAACGACAAGGTGCCTAGGGCTTGGGGCAGCCTGCAAGAGATTCGAAAGGTCGCCGGCTGCGAACACGACGACTGCATGGTGAGTGTATAGCGCGCATACAGTCTATATAGCTTTGTCCCTTTTCAATTTGCTGACGCCCTTCAAGTTTTTTTTGACGCCTGCATGCTCGGTTCCGTTTCCTTTGTGCGCTCGCAGCGAGCAAAGTAAACGGAATTAGGTAGTTATAATAAGGGAAAATAAGCGATAATCTCCATACGCATTTCCGACGAATCAATATTTTTAGTCATTTATGCGGTATTATAACGGGGTACACTTTTGTTTAGATCTAAGTCATTTTGAAATTTGTCATCTCAATTATTAGGTTTTTAACAAGCGTTTTTTAATAGGAAAACAAATTTTTATGATTCATGTTCTTATTTTCAACAATTACCTCTTCTTGAAAGAAACATGATTTAATATGCATTTGTCATCATGTAAAAAATATAACTTTTATATTAATGTAACAAAAAACTAAAGCAAAGATTTCGATCCAATATAACATTGTATTTAGAAAATTCGATAAAAAATCAATATTTCTATTCTTGCTTATAACTCAGCTACCTCTGTGGAAAATTAACATTTTACTTGCAACAAGACTTAAATTAAAAATTTTTCTTTCTACTGTTGCTCTTTTTCTTTTTCTTTTTTTTGCAATAGTTCTAAGATTTTCCTGGGTTAACTAATGAAGAATAATAGCAACGTTGATTTTTATTAAATTTTCTAAAAATACTGCTGTATTAGCTCATAAATTCAAAAAACCTGTCTCAAAACTTATCTCAGGAGGTGAAACACTTTCCTGATCAGTGAAGTCAATCAGTGAAATTCATTAAGTTTGCATTGAATTCTACTGATTAAGGTTAAATGAAACAAATTAGTTGAATTTCACATCTTTTTATTTAAATTTTAACTTGATTTTCAATTAATTATTATGACTTTTAGTAAAAAATTTCGTACACTGCATAATTCGAAATTGCGGAATTTAATACTGTTTCCAATATTTCAAATGCAATATCCCGACTTCTAATAAATGAAA
The DNA here is from genome assembly GCA_900490015.1 of Megastigmus stigmatizans. Lineage (NCBI taxonomy): Eukaryota > Metazoa > Arthropoda > Insecta > Hymenoptera > Megastigmidae > Megastigmus > Megastigmus stigmatizans. The sequence goes on along the minus strand of UELV01168434.1, from coordinate 13,653 downwards.
TATAAAAATTCCAACGAAGTTTTAAAGGGCAAATATTTTGTGCACGTTTATACGCACCATTTAAACTCATAGCAACACTTCTCCGGATTTAAATGTCGAGTTTAAAAAAAAAAATAACTCAAAAAGTAAAAAACTGTTCTCACAAAAAACACAGTCTAATCAAAGCTCGCATGAGGCCTTAATTATTTCATCACTTTGTGTTAAAATAATTTTCCATAGAATTTCAGCAAATTCTCGCGATACTTCTTCGTCTTATATATGTCCTTTCTTTGAAAAATAAAATTATTTTAGCATTGCAGTATGTATGAGCGGTATTAAATTTGTTACACGCTCACTCTAATTAGTGTAATTACACGTAAATTGTAGCTATGACTAATGGACGTACATAAAGTTAAAAATTCTCTGGAACACGAAGGCATTCCGCAGCTTAAAAATAATTATTAAGCTATGAGAGGTCTACAACCTGAAAGGATCTATGAGATTGGAAAGGAGGAAGATGCTTCGTGCGCTCCTTCGTTTATTATAGTTTCAAAGTGCACCTTAGTATTACAGCGCGCGAATCTTGCAACGGTGCGCCGCGAGAGAAGCGAGGTGCTCGATATCCGCGAGATCGCGCGATACTTGGAGATTACTCGATTCATGGCTAGGTTAATTACGGTAGCTTCATTGTGTTCGCCGCAGCTGCTATATATAACTGTTGTTCCATTAGTGCATCCAAGGAAATTTGCGGGAACGTTCACAGACAAACTTCGTGCATTCAACAGTTTTGCTTCTTTCATTTCAAGTTTGCAGTGGCACTTAAAGTAGCTATATGATTTGCAAATGTTAATAAACATTGTTTCTAATTGCTACGAAGGTTACTGTAACAATTCAAGGTTCAATTAGTAGAAATATTTTTATTCCTCATTATAGAGTTTATGATGTCCTATATCAATTAGATTAATGAGTCAAATTATACGGATACTTTTTCAGTCAACGTTTCGGCGATGGATTCTACCGCCTATTCAATATAAAACTTAATAAACAATGTATTATTACTCACTACAGTTTAAATTTCGAAAAGGAGGAAGGACTCGTTGCCGAAATATTAATCTGAATAAATAGTATATAAATTTGACTCAGTACTCCTATCGATATTACCGATCGAAATGTAATTTTTATTTCCAAAGATCAAAATCGTTTATTTATTACAGCAGTACTCTAGAATTGAAAAAAAAAATGCGTAACATTATTTTCATACATTTTCATGTGCTTATATGTCTATAGAATGATAACTTTTATTATTTTTTCGTTAAAAATTTTCTTATTAAGCAATTTTGAATTATTCTCATGTTTAAAATTTATAAGTAAATAAGTAAATAAGTAAAGCTTATTTTGAAAAATCCATAAATAACGTAATCAAAAGATAACTTAATTAAGTATAAAGTTGCATGAAAATTATTCGTAAATTACTCTATTCGTAATCATAAAATTCACTTAGTTAACTCTGCAGCAAATCGTGAATGCCAACAAGTTATTTAAGTCTGCACGGAAATGCTTTATAACACTAACTTACATTAAATAAACAAGCAGTGAACAAAATAGGCATCTACAATGAATATGTAAGCCATTCTCACCAATCAGTTGCATTGTGTACACGTATAATATTATCGCTATATATAACAACCATTTGATGGTCTAATTACAAATAAAGTTTTGCTTTGTTGAATTTTCAATAGAGTATAACGTTACAACGCATTCTCCACGCTTTATATTCATGATTTATATCCATGGGTATACTGAAGATATTTAAAATGATAGTTATTATACGAAAACAATTTAATTAAGAGAATACGAGAAAATTCGGAATTGTTTAAGATTTCGAATTGTATGTCGAAGCATGCGAATATAAACTTGTAATTTTACATTTTACAATGGGCGTAAAATAGATTCGAAAAATGTCCACAGAATTTTTTTTTCTTCTTTTTCTTTCATCAATATTCATTGAGATTTATATGTCTAACATTGCGTACAATATGTGCGTTTAATATAAACACTCTCTGGTTTCAACATCGACATGAATTCGAGTAACCTTGTGCCAAATTAACCACGTATATATAATCTAAACGAGATTAATTTTTCACCCCGGTTATTCGCTGGCGCAGGAATTCATCAGTTTTATCCGGAAAAATAGCTTTGCGCCTCGGTGAAAAGAGCAGCTTATATGCGAACGCGCAGGAGCAGCACCGGAGAATAGCCGCGCATGAAATCGTCATTACATAGATTGGCCGCCGTTGAACTCTCGGCAATACTCGGCAGCCTATCCTCGCATTATGTGCATACAGAGTCTCCGGACTCGGCAGCCCATGTACAGGCGCTCAAGCCCTCGCACATCCCCGGGCAACATCGGCGCACTGCACGAGCACATATAGAAATGTATATGTGTATACGTGCGCCGCAGCCACCGCAGGAACGAGCGAACGAAGAGCCTCTCGGACGATCGCACTGTTGTATGCTACTGCTTATATATATAGTGGCGAGTGCGCTTCCTTTATTCTTTCTCGGCGGCGGCGCGGCGCATCGGAGACCGTGTAGCGCGTCATCGTTTCCTGCCCGCACAACATATAGAATTTGATTTGCAAACGCATGGGGGATAAGTAAGCGTGCATGGAGAGAACCGACGAGCGACGAGGAGGCGATCGTTTAGTGAGCCTTCGACGGCGCTACTGGATCTTTCTCTCTCTTGCTCTTGTTGCTGTGCTGCGGGCGAATTCGCGGAAATCGGATGTATTGGATTACTCGCTCGTCTGGAGGAGAGCAATTCATTCGGCGCGGCGGCGGCTGCTGCAGTTGGTCCGCGTTCAAGAGATGGTCGAATTTCGCGTTCGGTATTGAGTTCCCCGCGCGGACGCTTCATTTGCACGCGATTCGAGTATCATAAGTGAACATCCTTTACCGACTACTTGGTTGATGGCCGTTTAATGCCTTGACGATGGTTAATTTCTTCCTATTTCGTTCCTATTTGCTCTTCGAAAATTAAAGTCGTTTTTGTGCTGTGTGTACTTACAATCGTCTAAAAAATGTTAAAATGCATGAATAATACCTAATTGTGCACAAAGTGAATTAAACTTTTTGCAGCAGTTTTTGTGTGTTTAATAAATATATACAGCTAATTTATGAGTATTTTAAAATGCTTTATTTTCTGCTTTAGTTTATATGTTAGTTTTAATGGGTTTGTTTTGACTCTGCGAACCCATCAAAACTACTGTAAAACGAAAGGCACTCGGAAAGGCATCTGTTATTTAGTTTAATTAGTGTTTTGATAAGCTTTATTGAAGAAAACGAGATAATTTTAAGCTTCTTGTCCTTCATAAATGATTACGTTGATGGTAATTCGAGATTATTCTTATATACGACAATTTAATAGCTTAATAACTTGGAGTGCGTTAAAGGTGTGAATCTTGCATATATAGGTGAATTTCTCAATTACATATATAAGGTTGAATAATAAAACTTTATCATAAGTTTAATTTAGAAAATTCCAAGTGAATAACAATAATAAGAGTAAAATCTTGATTAAAATATATGTTCGATTTAGCAATAAAACTGCATTATTTAGTCAAGTTTTTACTACACAGGTAGAAGTAATATTTGAACAGAATTTCATTCATATAAAAATAAAACAAAATTCATTTTAAAATTTTTCTTTTAAAAATACTTGGTAACTAATTTTTTTATTAAAGCATTACAAATTTTAGTGCCTTTTAAAATGTAACGATATGGAGTCAACCTTTGATTTAATATGCATTCCTCGCTTCTGCCCGATATTTTACGTTGATATATCAAATAAATAATTGTAAATATTATAAACATACGTTTTACGCTATTGAAGTACATCAGGTATATTAAATAACATAAAAGTAGATGAAATTCATCCAAACTCCGCAAACTGTATAGTAAAGCACTCTTGAGAAACGGCTTATTAAAGTTCCCGTAACTATTAAAGAGTTCACGGCGAAGAAAACTCGAATCTAATCCACAAGCGTGGGAAACGAATTACATATAGAATTAACAAACCATACGTAATCCCTTTCTCGCGGTGCGCGCGGCAAATTGAAAGAGCTGGCGCACTAATGATCCTCAAGGAAAACAAGACGCATGCCGCGCGCGCGCGCTCCGCAACAAAAAAAAGCACTATATGCGCAGACAAAAACCCGATACGCAGTGGATGACCAAAGGAGAGGATGTAAGAGCGAATATACGCGTGACAATTCAAATAAGCTTCGGCGGAGCGAGGCCCAAGTCGCGGTATAGTGCGCAGAATGTACGGAAAACGTTGCATCGATACAGCCCTGGGGAAGCGGATAGGGCCCTGGCCCTCTTAAATAGCGTAACGCGACGGTGCGTGCACTCGCGCTCTCTCTATCTCTCTCGCTCCCGCAGTACTCGCAGCGGGCGCGCGCGCGAGCAGAGGGGAAAGTAACGAGAGCGGGACCGAGGAAAAAGGAGGCGCGCGATCGGGTGGGGGGCGGTAGGGGGGGGGGAGAGCGGGCCACGACTCGATCGGCCAGAGATCAGCCCATCAAAGAGGTTAGCCTCTCAGTATTAGCGCAGCTCCTCGCGACGTACCATGTCAGCTCGTTTTTCCTCCTCGAACTCTGCGCGCGCCACCATCGACAGCGGCTCCTCGCGCACTCCGTGACAATAGCTAAAGAGCATATAGTCGCGACCCTGTGTATTCGAGTGTGCGCGTGCTCCGGAATTCAAATTTCGCGGGAATTCCCGTAGTGCACGTGCAGCGGGACTATACGAGCTGTGCGCGCGTGTGTGTGTGTGTGTGTGTGTGTGTTTGTGCTCGCGCGCGAGGGGGAGTCGAAGGAAAAAAGAATGACAAAGGAGAGCCGCTGCGAGGAGCGGCGAAATTGAGGTCGTCGAGTACGCGTATACGGCGAGTGCACGGGAGCCGCCGTCGCAGCCTCGTTGTTTGGGCGGAGCCCGGCCATCATCGGGACTTATTAGAAAACTCGTCGTAGCTCCCGCGGGTCGAGAGCGACATTTTCCAAAACCCCCGTGCGGCAGAGCCGTATCGAGTTCGAATTTTGCCCGGAAGAAAGACGATTAAATGGGCGTACCACGAAGAAAGAGGAGAAAAAAGGCGCGGGTCGCGCCGACGGACCATGAGTCGCACGGTAAGGAAATCGCGTGCAGCGCAATTTTCGACTCGGCACCTCTTTCTCTCTCTCATTCTCTCATTCTCTCATTCTCTCTCTTCTCGCGCTCGAGCGAGCTTCCTTTCCAATGTCTGCACGGGACAGCACGATGTCGTGAGAACGAGATGTTCGGAAAGCAAAGGCCGCGCGCCACCGCCGCATATCCGCTACATTCGTGTTTATATAGCTCTGCCATGCGATGCCTGCCAGCCAACCGATGCCGAGACCGATGCAGGATGCGTAATTTATTATTCGTTATTGATCTAGTTAATGCGCCACTTGCTCATCGCGCTCCTCCCGTGTGTGTGCCTATACGGTCTGCACGTATACAAGCAGCAGTAGTCTCTTCATCGTTCGCCCTGCTGATGAATTGGCTCTTTAATTATGCGGGAATGCGCGTGTCTATAGTTAAACGGCCGCGGAATCGACCTTTTTCAACTATTGTCACGAGCTCATTGATCGATGCTCTAGCTGTTTTATTCGTGTTTCCTCTGATGCCGCTCCGGTGATCTATAGCTATAAACAGTAGCGATCTGCCTTCTAATCCAGTAATTATCGTGAAGGCTTTTTCACTAAAAGTGACCCGTTTACATAATGTTTTTTATCAGGATGATCTTGTGCTAAAATTGGACTTTTTCTCTGTGTATGGTTAAGACAATATTTTGCCCCGATATTCCTGTCGCATTATGTATTTTATGACTTCCTTTGCAGCTATATTTATTGGAACGAATATAGCGATGTTTGTAGATAACGATACAGTATAGTATATGACAGTGTGCTTTTGAAGAATATAGTGCAAACGTAAGCGGTGACAGAGTCATTTTAGCCTGTGCCGTATTTATACATAGAGGCCCTTTAACTCTTATCAGGACTTAACATGTCCTTTGCCTCTTATCTTAACTGCTACACAGCGCTTAAAATTCAACTTTCTCTTTAATTGAATATTCAATGAATAAATGAAATAACGTCATATATTCAAATATCTATATATCTATTACTAATTCGTTGCAAAGAATATTGTTAATAAAACGTAAATATCTAAATTACATTCATTTACAACTATTTATTAGTTTTTCATTCTTTCAACAAACACTGCCGTAAACACATAACCAACATATCCAATACTTGACAAATATTTTAAAACTGCGAATAAAGCAGGAATTTTTCTAGCACGAAAAGAAGTGCGCTTCGATACACTAATTATGTGTGTTGATGTCTGACCGTTCTGAGAACGTGATGAGCATGAATATCCTCCTTGCTGTGAGCGACCCGTTAGACAGTGCCGTACAGATTCAGACCTTTTCCCCCTTTCCTATCGAGTGTTTAGAAAGTGCTTTATTCTTGCCTAGCTTGTAATACAATTTCGATAAATTTCTCATTGTATTTATTGTACACCTTTGTATAGCTGTATACACTTTTTGTTATTAACATATCCTTATTAACTGCATAATTTAAGGAATGTTTAAATATTTATTTTATTATTCCTTTATTTTGGTAATCTTAGTCAGTTTATAAGTAACTTTAAATAGTACTGTAATATTTATTTATCATTATCTCGTATAGATTTTTTAAATAAACAATGAAAATATCGTCCTTTTATACCGGACAAGGCGTTGAAACTCTACCTTATCTTATGAGTAACGTCATCGGTTAGAATATCTCCGGTCTCCGACAGGGACATATTTGTCATTTGGTATTCGTTAAACAAACATGTGCTTCGCGTATAGTCATCTCAAATTTGTCAAAGACTTTATAAAAGTAAAGAAGATTAAAAAAAATTAATACCCTTATGCTTAATTAATAAATTTTAATTGCTATTTAGTTTAATTACATTACCTTTAATTTACACTAGTTGTATTCTTTTTAAACAAAACATGACTAAAAAGTAATTGTTTTTTTTTCAGCATGGAAGCACCGAATCGTGCGATAAAGCTACAGGTTGTGGAGTCCATACATGGGCCATAAGTTTCGAAAAACTTTTAGAGGATCCAAAAGGTTTACAAACGTTTGCGGTGAGTAAGCCTACTATAAAACGTGCCAGTTATTAGGTGACTAATCAATGCCGAGAAAAAATGTAATATAGACGTCTCTTAGTGCAATATATAGGTTTGTGTACTTGATTAAATGGTGTGGGATTCACAAATACTTTATCATAACACCTATATTGTTGATTTTGATCTTACGAAGATATAATTGGAGTAAATACCATTTACTCTTTAATGACGAAATATTTATACAAATAATCTAAATCTAAAGCGCTACTTTTTTATCTACTACATAAGTAAATAAATTATTTCGATATTATAATATTAATTTAAAATCAAAGTGACAATATTAATTATTGACAGCCTAAAGAAATAGATAATTATAATTAACAACATTTTCATAATAGTGGTATCTATAATAATTAGAATTTTTAAACTCATACACTCCGTTTAACATTAATAAACTACTCATTCTTCATATTTCCGATTTTAATTAAATCTTATTTTTCAGAAATACCTGAAGAAAGAAATAAGTCACGAAAATATATACTTCTGGGCAGCATGTGAACGCTATTCCGACACGGAAGATTTGGCCGCTCGAAAGCGACTGGCAACCCAAATTTATCAACGACATTTATCAAATAATGCTTCAGAACCCGTCAACGTCGACAGTCATGCTACCGGTCAAATTACGCCGGAGTTGTTGAATTCCGCTCCTACCGATCTCTTTGCACAGGCAAGAATTTGACGCTTACTTTCATTGTTTTAATTAAATTTTTTATTCTTAAAACAATTTTGTAGCTTATATTACAAATTATATTACAAGATTAAAATCTAACAATGAGCTAGCAAATTATTAATAATGAATTAAAATTTTAGGCTCAGAAACAAGTCTTCAATTTGATGAAATTCGATAGCTATCCCCGTTTCCTTCGATCGGATATATATCGAAAATGCTTAGAAAATGGTTGTGATAATGAGGATTCATCACCCGATGATGGAGACCTTTTTTTAACGAGCTCACCTAGTATAAAGCTAAAAAAAAGTCATTCTGATGCTGAAGATCGGTGCAGAAAATCTATTCTTCCCTGGCACAGAAAAAACAGGTAATTTATGAACTTCGTTTATCATTCTATACAATAGTATACAAATTAATGCAATGAATGCAATATAAGATTCAAAATGAATCGTTAAGTTTACACATATGGGCCATGTTCACACATATCCTTAGATACTAAACAGATAATAAGGAATCTATAAAAATAACATTGAGTCTCATATCTGTTATACATATGATGTTGCTATATTGCTCGGTCTATAGTATAGTATACTAAGTTCTTTTCGAAATTTTATAGCTTATCGCATCAGCCTACATTGGCCCTACATCTTGCTAATTAAGTATTTAAATATTTAAAAAAAATTGGCACATTAAGGCTTATAAATATGAGTACAAAATGCAAATTGCTTTTTTAATATGCATAGCTCTGAGTAAAGGTACAAAAGATATACAAAATATTTTAAATTATTAACATATATATATATAACTTAAAAATTAAATATGGCTTGAACTGTAATTGTATTTTAATATGAACTAAATATATTGTACTTATAGTGTACTTGAGTTGACGATATTAGATTTTAAATTTCATTTAATACCGTAGGGGCCCTATTCATATTACAACATCTTTTTACGATTATTATGTAAATTTTAAAACGTTTTAATAAAGCACTTTTTAAGATAGCAAAGTTTAGATGAGCTATAAAAATAGAAAGACTTATTTAAGTAAAAATAATATATTTATTTTGTTTTTTTAGATCTAAATCTAAAGATCGGGGTGAATCTGAATACAACAAAACACCAAGTCGTGGAGAGAAAATTTATAAAAGTTTTTCAACTATACAAAGAGACAATGAAGGAAATAACGATAACGAGGATAGCGTTTCCATTTCGAGCAGCCGCTCGTCTCTTGCATCGTGGGATTTAGCATTACGACAATCTTTCACAAAACATGTAAGCGACAATATTGTATCTATCAGTAGAAATTAGTTTTTTCTCAGTTTTGACTAATCTAAAGTTTTGTGTGAAAAGTTTTTGCATACATAATGACATGATAGAACTGTAATCTTGAAAAATTTGTCTCCATACTTGCTTGATTTTTTTTCTTTTTTCTGCTTGTGAATCGTTATCTTTGCTATATTGCATTATTATTAGACAAATTTCTCATGGTTTCTTTACCGAATGAACTTCAAATACGCGCTCCTCGATCAATACAAAAACGACAAACGTATAATGTTTAAGGATAAACTGTGACAAAAACTGTTTTGTAAATCTATGACATTTAATTTTGCATATGTACTTTAAGCTATTAGTAAAAAATTTACTGACTTTAAATTTTCAAAAGTAAATGAGGTTTTAATATTCAATAACTGCAAAATAGAAATATTTTTAACACTTTATTGTTAAATATGTTCGTTTATATCAAGTTACATTAAAATTCTATTTTAATTTTCAAGATAAATCTTAATTAATAATTTTTTTATTCGTTAATTTCATTCTAAAATAATATCACAGTCTGCCCTTAAGGTAAGAAGTAAAAAGAAAAAAAGCTCGAAATCGGTAATTTTAACTTGTAGTCGGGCTCGTCCTGTGAAGGACAGTCGAACGAGAATCGGGACTGTCACGTGTCTAAATGCACTGGCCTTTGTCGAGTTATCCTACCGGACGGCTCGACGACGGTCATACCAACCAGTCATACGGATAGTGTCCGAGACGTCGTTACGCGCCTACTTGACAAACGCGCTCTGCGGTATTCGAACTACGACGTCCTTATGCTTGCTACAGATGAGGTTTGTTTTTGTTTTAACAAATTTTTGACGTCTATTTTTCAGGGTACACTAGTATTTTCATTTATTTTGAAGTCACAAAACAGAAATCGGTTTTGGACAGCTTTAAGAAAAGTTAACATTGTGCATGTTACTAAATTAAATTCCTATTTCTAGAAGTTTTAAGCAAACTAAAACGTAAAAATAATTCCATTTTAAACTATAAATGCTCCACGTTTTAATTTTTCCTTTTTTCTTTGTGAACTATTTTTTTTATTATATGAATGTATGTTATATATAGTTTTTGTATTTTGGAAGTGTGGAATATTAGTGTACACTGATTCTAATTTTATTTAATCTGAATTATTGAAGTTGTGGGTTTTATAGATACAGAAGCATGGTATTTAAATCAAATTTAATGTTGATTTATATAAATTTTATATTTGGTTTTGGTATTAACTGGTGTTAATATTAACTATATTTTATAACTTTGGTTTCCAAGATTTAAAACTATTATTTTCCGACAATCATTTTGTTTATTAACATTATTTTAATTTTATAAACTTTTCAGATTATAAATCTCAAATACCCAAGTTCAGTATTAGCCAGTCAAGAAGTAGAAGTCGTGCCAACAAAAGTTATTAAGGTAGATTTACCTTCTCGCCGTGTGATAAGTGTCGTCGCTCACAAAGGAAGGACATTAAAAGAAGTATTAAAACCGCTTTTAAATAAATATGGTTTCAAACTTGATCTAGTTACGATTTGGGCTGATGGACATCCTGTGTCTGTTGATATTCCTGCAATGAATGCACCAACAAGACTTGCTCTCACTTCAAATAATAAAGGTAATTAAATTATTATAAAATATGAAGAACATATTTTTAAATAATACTTATTTATATCTTATCATTATTACAGAAATAATTGATGACGTGCCTTTATTTAAAACACCAGATTTACCTAGAGGTCAACCTACACTCGACGAAATTACAAATAAAGTTTTTGAAGAGCTTCGTGTAGGAAAAAGTGAAAATAAGTATGAAGGAGATGAGGATTCTTGCAAGGTATAATTTGTTGATTAATTATTTTAATTTGCAAATCTAAAAACAGTTACCTTATGAAACTAACTTTTTATTGTAGTCTGATGATCTGAAGTCTGAAGGTTCATCTATTCTTTCAAGTAAATTCTTCTCGAGAGATGCAACTCTGCATATTAAGAAGAAGGTAAATCGATCATTTAATAATTGAATTGTAATGTTATGATTAATGAAATTAATTCAAATATTAACATTGTTACAGTCGAAATGTAAAAATAGTAATATGAGCGAAAAAAGTGGTTCTGATTGCGGAAACGATGAAAGTAATCGACCACATCCACCTTTAATAGCTAAATGGCGAAATGGTGTAAAGCTGCAATTACCGAGTAGATTTGATGGAGATGGTAAAAGTACTGATTTTGCCTTGTTTAATACTTAATAAATTTATACGATTGTTTAATGACTATTTTTCTTTTATATCGTTAGATTTATACGAGGGTTTAAAACGGGCACAGCGATCAAGATTAGAAGATCAAAGAGGAACAGAAATCAATTTTGAACTTCCTGATTTTTTAAAAGTGAGTGATTAAATTAATTAAGAATAGTTTATTTGAAAAAATAATAGAAGAAAATCAGAACTATAAGTTTCAAAGTTTAATATTATTATATAACTAAATGAGTATGTATTATTAAACTTTAGAATAAAGAAAATGGGAAGCTTTTGGACGAAAAGAAGCGTCGGAAATCACGTGTCACTTCTGGAAATAATGAATTTAGCAAGTTTTACGATTCCGAAGAGGAAAAAGCTATATTAGAGAGATGTTTAGACAATTCCAGTAGCCTTGATGGAACTTTGGTTGATGCAGATAAAACTATTGTCGAAAATGGAAATCAACTAGATTCGACATTAACGTGCAGTCAAGATCTTCCACAAATGTCACCATCAAAACAGTCTAAACCTCCACCACTTCCGCCTAAACCAAAGAGTTTATCGAATTCTTTGCGAAGTAATGCTTTACCTTCAAGACCGTTCCAGAGAGTTGTTAATTATGACAAGAAGACAATTTGACTAGTTTAAAGGACTGTGAAGCTCTTACGAAGACTTTGAATGGCTTTAACAAAATAATCAACGAATCCTGAGATTATATTGAAAAATGTATTAAATTTCTATAATTAGAATATTACTAAAAGCTTATGTGAAATATACAAGGCAGTCAATGAAGTCGGAAAACGCGCAGCTATATTTTAGTGAGTGCCTTGATTTAGTTTTCTTTTTAACATGACTTAGAAAAGAAACTAGAAAAATCAATAGTAGACTTTCACGACCTAAAAAAGACTAAAAGAAATTGTTATATGTATTTATGTTTTTTTATTCTATTTAAGATACTGGAAAATAAATAGAAGACTCACTATTACACGATGAGTATTATTAATTTTTATAATATTATAAAAGAAGAAATAAATTATATAAACTCTGTTTCACTCTTGCCTTTTTTTTAGCCAAAATATAAATACCGATGCCACTTTCATACAAGTAATAGAAAACGGCAACTCCTCACTTTTTGTGAACAACGATATTTCCTTATATAAAATTTATGATCGTTACGTTATTTCTATTTAAGATCTATACTCACTTAATTCAAATAAATAATTTATAATTAATATTATACTATGTATAAATGAATAAAATCAGTATTCATATTAATTTATGACTGAATGATAAAATAATACTATTAAAATTATGTACAGCATTAGTTTTCAAAATATAGTTATTTATATTTTACAAAAATTTGTAGATTTTTATTAAAGTCAAGTTTTAAATAAAATATTTGGTTTCAAATAACTAAGTGCATTTCGACCAAACATTCACTTAAAAGTTAAGTTTTGCATACTTCATAATATAGAATCTAAATTATCCTAATAAAAATTCTAGAATATTTACCAATTTGTAATAGAATACAATTTCATACATCACAATAGTATATCATTAAATGTCATTTATTTAACTTACAGTACTATACTTTAAAAAACTAAACCTATAATAACAATGTTATTGGATATACGAAAATATATATAAATTGCTGAAAAGATTTCAGTCAAAGCGTTCGGTATAATAAAAGATGTTCCGAAACGAAGATAAGTCGTTATGAACAATCTTATCAAAACTACTTTAGCCTACTCCGTTTTACGAAATATATTATAATTCATACTATTTCAAATAAACAAAAGAAGGTATGAAATCTTGATTTTAAAAGGTAATTAGAAAAAAATACAGAATATCTAAAAAAAATTCGGATCAAAAGTATCTGCTATATAATCTTTGAACTGTAAAGAAAAATGTTAATTAGAATATTAACAAGTGATTTTAAATGATCAGCTCATCTTGATGCATGAATATTAGCTATCAGATCGAAGTCTAGAATTATAAAAAATAATTATCCCGATTTCCATTTTTCCACTTAGAAGAAATTTTTTTAAAAATCTATAAAAATCAGCATAGCATTCAAGCAACACTACCTATCTATAAGAATATTAAAATAATCAATCAGTTAGACAACTACCTTTAGTCTGGCAATTCATATATATATATATATATATATATGTGTGTGTGTGTATGTG